>NQII01000199.1:306708-337505 GCA_002778355.1 Clitarchus hookeri | reverse complement strand
GAACCCGAGACACTGCACACAATTTTGCGGCCAAGGCAGACGTGAAGCTGTATTCGAACCAGTCATATCCGGAAAAGGGGACACCGTGATTTGTGTCGACTATGGCGCAGAGCTTTCGCTACTGCGAACCGGTTTCGACCCGAGTTAGATGGGCTCATGTGTTACTAAGGAACATTTCGAACGCTTGAATGACCAATTGAATTTCTTATGTACCCACTCTTTCATCTCGTCACTGTGGACACTATCCAATTTTATTACATCTGAGGATGAATACAACCGTTTGTGGTCCCTCGCTGTGATGGGTGCTTCTGACGGTTTGGAATTTCGATGCATTTACGCAGTTTTATCCTATTTTTAAATTGCTGCTTAACAGCGATAGGCCGATTACTAGCCACAGGAGTATTATTTTGATTATGGAGCTATAAAGATAGTTGGTAAGGATTTATGTAGGTAACTACCTGGAATAGGGATCAAAAACTAAGTGTAATAACTTATTTTAGAAGAGTCGACCGACAGTAAACGAACCCACATGACCTTCATATATACATACATAATTACATATATATTATATAAATATGTACACATACACTGAGGCGACAGTCATGGGATACCTCCTAATATCGTGTCGGACCTCCTTTTGCCCGGCGAAGTGCAGCAACTCGACGTGGCATGGACTCAACAAGTCGTTGGAAGTCCCCGGCAGAAATATTGAGCCATGCTGCCTCTATAGACGTCCATAATTGCGAAAGTGTTGCCGGTGCAGGAGTTTGTGCACGAACTGACTTCTCGATTATGTCCCATAAATGTTCGATGGGATTCATGTCGGGCGATCTTGGTGGCCAAATCATTCGCTGGAATTGTCCAGAATGTTCTTCAAACCAATCGCGAACAGTTGTGGCCCGGTGACATGGCGCATTGTCATCCATAAAAATTCCATCGTTGTTTGGGTACATGAAGTCCATGAATGCCTGCAAATGGTCTCCAAGTAGCTGAACATAACCATTTCCAGTCAATGATCGGCTCAGTTGGACCAGAGGACCCAGTACATTCCATGTAAAAACAGCCCACACAATTATGGAGCCACCACCAGCTTGCACAGTTCCTTGTTGACAACTTGGGTCCATGGATTCGTGGGGTCTGCGCCACACTCGAACCCTACCATCAGCTCTTACCAACTGAAATCGGGACTCATCTGACCAAGCCACGGTTTTCCAGTCGTCTAGGGTCCAACCGATATGGTCACGAGCCCAGGAGAGGCGCTGCAGGCGATGTCGTGCTGTTAGTAAAGGCACTCGAGTCGGTCTTCTGCTGGCATAGCCCAGTACAGCCAAAGTTCGCCGCACTGTCCTAACGGACACGTCCGTCGTACGTCCCACATTGATTCCTGCGGTTATTTCACGCAGTGTTGCTTGTCTGTTAACACTGACCATTCTGCGCACACGTCGTTGGTCTCGGTCATTAAGTGCAGGCGGTTGGCCACTGCGTTGTCCATGGTGGGAGGTTATGCCTGAAATTAGGTATTCTCGGCACACTCTTGACTCTGTGGATCTCGGAATGATGAATTCCCTAACCATTTCCGAAATGGAATGTCCCATGCGTCTAGCTCCAACTACCATTCCGCGTTCAAAGTCTGTAAATTCCCATCGTGCGGCCATAATCACGTCAGAAACCTTTTCACATGAATCACTTGACTACAAATGAAAGCCCGACCAATGCACTGCCCATTTATACATTTTGTACGCGATACTACTGCCATCTGTATATTTGCATATTGCTATCCCATGACTTTTGTCACCTCAGTGTATATTTATTTGCAGTGGCTCATCAAAGTGTTCGTCTGGCTATTTCATATTACANGATGACTTTTGTCACCTCAGTGTATATTTATTTGCAGTGGCTCATCAAAGTGTTCGTCTGGCTATTTCATATTACATTACTGTAAATACCATATGCAAAACTAAGAAATAACTGCTATTCAGAGACCGTTTACAAGTCTTCTTCTAAAAATAACGTATGCTAATATTTCTGTTGTTTACAATGGTAAGATGAGTTTTATAAGGCATATCGACTTTCAAGTCGGACAAGTATTCGTCTAGGCGATACAGTGACATGACTTACTCGCAATAGACGCTGTTCATGTGTTGTACGAGGGAGGAAGGCGGTTTGTTTTCATCAGTGAAATGTTTTCTAGAAGTCGTAACCTTATTTGGGACGAAAAAACAAGGAAANAGGAAGGCGGTTTGTTTTCATCAGTGAAATGTTTTCTAGAAGTCGTAACCTTATTTGGGACGAAAAAACAAGGAAACCACCGAATAAAGGTAAATTGCAATAATGAGTTCCAGAAAGGGAAAATTCTTCAAAAATGTAGCAGAGATAATAAACCGATCCATNAGGAAGGCGGTTTGTTTTCATCAGTGAAATGTTTTCTAGAAGTCGTAACCTTATTTGGGACGAAAAAACAAGGAAAACATCCGAATTAAGGTAAATTGCAATAATGAGTTCCAGAAAGGGAAAATTCTTCAAAAATGTAGCAGAGATAATAAACCGATCCATNTAAGGTAAATTGCAATAATGAGTTCCAGAAAGGGAAAATTCTTCAAAAATGTAGCAGAGATAATAAACCGATCCATCGGCACAGTTAAGAGCGGCATCCGCAGGTTTCATGAAAGTAGAACGCATCGCAACAAAGCAACAAGTGGTCGCCCGTCTAGTCTAACACAAGGAGAAAAACATAACGTAGTTAGGAAATTTAAGGCACATCCGAAACTGGGTGCTCCAAATATTACAACCGACGTCGAACGGAAATTAAGAAAGCGTGCGACAGCTTCATGAAGTTAGATATAATTACCAAACATCTCGAAGGAAACCCTATATCAGTCAGATTAACAGACGAAAGTGACTTGCCTTTACCGATGAACATAACAACCACAGTTATGAATATTGGAGTGGGGAGATTCGGGCGGCACTTAACATCGAGGTCACGAGAGCCGATGAGCGTGAAGTGAGGTGAGTAAGGAGCAGTGCCGGAATACAAGGGCGGGGAAAACGGGAGGTCCCCGAGAAAACCCGCCGACCATCGGCATCGTCTGACACGATTATCACATGCAAAAATCCGGGAGCGACTCAGTCGGGAATCGAACGCGGTTCACCTAGGTGGGAGGCGAGCGGTCTAAACCCTACACCACCGTGACCCCATGAATACTGGAGGAAGGTCGTATTTACCGATGAAATAAAATTCAACTTGTTAAAGTCAGATGGGCGGGTAAAAGTTTGGCAGAGAACTGTGAATTATACACAAAAAATCTCACAGCTACAACGAAACGTGGTGGAGGTTCCGTACTTGTTTTGGGGTGTACGAGTGTTCATATCGTAGGCGAGTTGTGTTTCATTGATGGTTATGGTGCCATGGACCACAACTCTGCATTTAAATTCTGACTTCTCGCCTTCTCAAGAGTGTCAACAGTACGAGTCTTACTAAGGGCTACTTCTTCATTTAAGACANAAATTCTGACTTCTCGCCTTCTCAAGAGTGTCAACAGTACGAGTCTTACTAAGGGCTACTTCTTCATTTAAGACAACGATTACCAACACATTACCCTAAACACAGAACTGTGATTGCCATNCTTACTAAGGGCTACTTCTTCATTTAAGACAACGATTACCAACACATTACCCTAAACACAGAACTGTGATTGCCATTCAACACGCCGAATTGTGGCATACTATATAATAAAAGATACGAATGCACAACACTTCGATCAAATATGATCTCAAGAAGGTATTATTAGACGAATGTACGAAGATACCAGCAGGAAAAACCGAAAACTTAGTCAANTCAAATATGATCTCAAGAAGGTATTATTAGACGAATGTACGAAGATACCAGCAGGAAAAACCGAAAACTTAGTCAAATCAATCCCACGCAGGTTACAGGTAATCACAATGCCTGTCAGGTATTTTGACCATGAAAGAACGCCTCTATAAATGTTTTTTGTGTACGGTAGATGAATATTTGTTTGGCGAGAAATGATATATGCACTTTCTTTCTGGATATGTTTTGTTGTTCTTGCAGGAGAAAAATGTATTTATGTTACGTATGTTTTGTTACCATGTCACAATGACGAATTGAGTGTTAATGTAGCCACCGTTCCATGTCCTTTTCTGCCACTTACACAGCATGAGTCAGGACGGAATGTGTTAATTTAGGGAGGTGATACCTTACGAGAAAGTAAGTAAAAAATGTTACATTACCTTTTTTTATGAAGTCAAAATTGTGGCTGTTATGAGACCTCCAGGGAATACACATCTTTCACAATTAAAGGCTAGACGTTTATTATGTATGACTGTTTGTGTAGGCAAATGTGTTAGCTCACACATTTTAGCAACAGAGATCACGCCCCATGTCCTCAGTGTCTAATGACAGCCCTCCGCCTCTGTGGTAACCTGTCGACGAGAGTTTCACTTCAGTAACAAGGCGGGATGGGGTCTGCATGCACGTCTGTTTGTTAGGTTACACTGACTGGCAGGCTGCATACCTCTCAGGAGTAAGTACGCACAACTTTCTACATATAAGTACTATTATCTCGAAAAATTCGTAACCTGAGTGAGTTCTGAAACGACAACCTTTTTTGTGTTGATTTTCACATCGTTACGAAACATTAACTTCACAGCAGTGTTTCGGAATTAGAAGTCAATAGAGTGTGCATACCTCCATTTAGATACCGTAGGGGTTTACGGTGGGGGGGGGGTGATATTACCACCACATTCCCGCAGGTTCAAGATCTCCGTTTCCTTTAGTACTGTTAAAATTTATGTTGCGTAATCTCAAACTGTTTGTGATATTTGTAAAGAAAAATAATTTTCAATTCTATTTTCAAGGCCTCATAACTACCACAATTTTGACTTATCGCAACACACCAGCTTTCTCGTACATAATCACGTCCTCAAATTAACATTCTCCCACCTGACTTATCCAGTATACCCGTCAACTGTATGTGNTCAAATTAACATTCTCCCACCTGACTTATCCAGTATACCCGTCAACTGTATGTGGAAATACCAATACTTTTTTAGCCGCTATATATATACACACACACACTCACATACTCGTGTGTGTGAGTGCGCTTGCGTGTGTGTTGTAACATACCTGGTCCGCTTTTGGAAAAAGTTTATTCGCATGTAAAGTAAAAACGCTCCTTTTCCCAAGTAACTGTATGCCTTGTTATGATGTATTATATTTTAAATATAGATTAACGCAAACACATTAAAAAAAANTTTCCCAAGTAACTGTATGCCTTGTTATGATGTATTATATTTTAAATATAGATTAACGCAAACACATTAAAAAAAAAACACTATGAACGTTTTCTGTTGGGTGCATCTTGTCAATGAACTCTTATCTTAAGGAAGTACTGAAAAANTAAAAAAAACACTATGAACGTTTTCTGTTGGGTGCATCTTGTCAATGAACTCTTATCTTAAGGAAGTACTGAAAAAAGGCGACCTCTTACTTTTTTACCACAACTACTCGGAGAAGCATTTTTATTCAGTCAGTGTGCCAGAAAACCCAGTAGATAAAATTATTTTCAAAGTAGTCTTTTTAATGTCAACGATAATAGTTCAACTTCGTATTTATTATCACAAATATGTTTAATATTTTAGATATTTTATCTTGAATACATTACCCGGATATCCTCATTGTCCCCAGCGAAAAAGTAAAGAAACGTGTCGTTATGATCCGCAGATGGGAGAAACATTATCCTGGGGCAGTGAGATAACAACGTCTTTCGTTTTGACTGTAATATCGAACAACTGCAATTTATTTTGGCTGCAACGGTTCTTTTCGTTGCCCACCTTTTTATAGCTATGTACGAATTGTTATTTAAATTTACACGGTATTATAACAATTTAAAAACATTTTGTAATTTATACTGATAAGTTTTTTTTTGTACATTTACAAACCTTGACGTCTCTTTCGACGAGACGTTAGGCCCTAACTACCTTCCTACTTTCAGTCGAGAAGTCAAAGTTACTGTTACATTCTGTGATAAGCATTTCACTAGAAGAAAGTGAATGGGTATACGAATTACGTGCCATTGAAAAAATGATTGCAGCATTTCACCGTGCTTTCTCTAGAGAGAAGGTTTATGCAATCAAGCGGCTATGCGTGCGTATGTCCACTACCCGATAACTTTTATAAGCACCAGAATAGACTGAAGTAATATTTTGTATGTACATATGTATGTAGGCATGTGTGGATGTAGTGTCAATAAATGTCCGTACGCAAACATTTATAAAACCATATGTTCTGAAAATATAAAACTGCACGTATAGAAATGTGCAGCCCGCAAGCAGCAATTCACTAAAGCACAAACTTTAGGTCTTACAGAGANATAAAACTGCACGTATAGAAATGTGCAGCCCGCAAGCAGCAATTCACTAAAGCACAAACTTTAGGTCTTACAGAGAAGTGACGTTTTATTCCTACTCATATTGATGCACAAGCATCGCAAGCATCACATCATGATGTAAGACATTATGGTGTTGTAACACGAATAGTGTTGGTTAGCGTCTCGGTGCCGTTCAATATATCATAAAAATAATTTGAAATAATTTTGTTTTACCCTTTTATATATTTAATGTATTACAATTATTTTCGAGACAATAAAATTAACCCATTTTTATTTACACTTCTCGACAGTCTAAATGGACATACAAGCCTACAATTTGTAAAATTACAAATATATTTATTGCCTATAAAGAAATTTATTGCAGTTACGAAAAATATTTCGGCAACAGGGTTTCCGAAGATTTATATTTAAAAATGCAAACATTTTATAATGCAGGGGTACCGTTAGAACATCAACAGTACGTCAAGCGGAGGGACAGTAGAAGGAAATGTAATCGCGCCAGCACTGACTTATGGTGAGAAAGGAAAACGAGTTTTGAAGGACTACACTACACACTTAGTAGAGGCGTTAGTTCTCTAACTCACGACTTAGCGACTTCCAGACAGACGTGAGAGCCGTGTGGCCGTCATAGCTCGGAATGAACACAACTGAATTGTGAGATATGCTTTCGATGGTCCTGGTAGTCTTGCACGAATGAGGTCGTCGAATGGAGCTATTTAATTGGCTCTCTCCTACAGTTTGCAACATTAAGGCCCCCGTCTACCTAGAGCTTTTTCCCACGTTTAGGCCGAGAAGCGCGGGAGCGATAAGGGCGACACTGCCACGCGCATCAAGTACGCCATCGCCGCTAAGCGCAAGGCTCTGAACTGGCGTGCAGTGTTCTCGTCGTGCTGCGTGTACCTATGGGACTTTCAGCGGTGACCATATTATTTTATTAGTGGGAAGTCTTTAGGAAGGTTCAGTGCAGGCCCCTATAGTAGTTTTGTATGTATCTGATGCGTGCATTTTGAGCTACAGCGCCTTGGAAAGGCCGTTTTTAGCGGTTTTGGAGTACTCTGAATTGATGTTTCTAACGTGCGTGATATTTTGAAAGTACTTAACAGCTCTCGTCTGAAATGTGTGTTCTTTTCGTAGATCAGCACGTTGGACGCACGCTTAATAGTTTAGTTGAAAAACGTGTATTTCGAACACTCTGCAACGCAGTTCAAGCGCCAGGTAGACGGGCGCCTTAAGCCTAAGTTAATTTCTGTATTATTGACTAGCTTTTGCCCGCGATTTTGTTCGAGTGGAATTTGTGTTTATGTTATAATATTTGTTTATAATAGTAAGTATGTCTTTAAAATAGAGTACATATTTTAAATTAGAAAGTTTTAACGAAATGCCAATGAAACAAGAAGTTAATGATATAACTAATAAGTCTACTTCCCTCAACATGGATGCAATTAATGTTTAAATAAGTTCTTAAAAGCTGAGTTGTGGTAGGTAGGACTTGTTTTCTCTTTGAAAGCAATAACATTAGAAATGAAACCAGAAACATATGCAACGTTCGTGAGACAATTATAAATACGCACGTGCCTTACCCGGGACTTGAACCCAGAAAACCTCGTACAGGAAGTTAGCGACCAGTTCAACGAAGCAGAAAGTAAATTCAAGCACGCAACTCGTGTCGCTTATTTTTTGTACGAAGTAGCAACAAACTTAAAAAATAGTGGCAACATGCACACAAATTGGTCTACCGTAACTTTCATTCTGCTTATATTTCTTTGCACAGGTACTTAGTTTTAACTTGGGTTATTTATTTAAGATTTCTGTCTGAGCGTAATGATTCTTTGGGAATGTGGCAAAATGTGCGAAACTTCCAGAGAGAGAGAGAGAGAGCGAGAGAGAGCGAGAGAGAGCGAGAGAGAGAGACACACACACACACACACTCTCTCTCTCTCTCTCTCTCTCCCCGCCTATTCAAGTGTTTTCCTCGTGCGGAAAAAAAACACTATGACACTAGGCCTATGCACCGTAATTTGCGCTGATATTTTTAACTGTAAAAATTAAATATGGTTCCACCAGTGCTACCTGGAAATTTCAATATTTCAATAGGCAACGTTTAATTTACAAATAGCTTACAAAAATATTGGTAAAGTCAATATTTTAACTGTGAACTATTTCTTACTAGCTGTAGTCAACATCGCTGCTCTCAGTTTTTAAGTCATTTTGAATACGAAATAAATATTACAAGTTATAGAAAATACTAAGTTAATGTTTCATTTAGTCAACAATATAATACTTTTAAGTTAATCCCAGTGTTATGCGTTTGTGGTATACAAGTTATTTTAAAAAAACAGGTTGATATGATTCTCCTATAGTATTTTTCAAAGGTTTTTTTTTTTTTTNATAAAACTGCACGTATAGAAATGTGCAGCCCGCAAGCAGCAATTCACTAAAGCACAAACTTTAGGTCTTACAGAGAGGTGACGTTTTATTCCTACTCATATTGATGCACAAGCATCGCAAGTATCACATCATGATGTAAGACATTATGGTGCTGTAACACGAATAGTGTTGGTTAGCGTCTGAGTGCCGTTAAATATATCATAAAAATAATTTGAAATAATTGTTTTTACCCTTTAATATTTTTAATTTATTACAATTATTTTCGAGACAATAAAATTAACCCATTTTTATTTACACTTATCGACAGTCTAAATGGAATTACAAGCCTAAAATTGGTAAAATTACAACTTTAAAGAAATTTATTGCAGTTACAAAAAATATTTCGGCAACAGGGTTTCCGAAGATTTATATTTAAAAGTGCAAACATTTTATAATGCAGGGGTACCGTTAGAACATCAACAGTACGTCAAGCGGAGGGACAGTAGAAGGAAATGTAATCGCGCCAGCACTGACTTGTGATGAGAAAGGAAAACGAGTTTTGAAGGACTACACACTTAGTAGAGGCGTTAGTCCTCTAACTCGCGACTTAGCGACTTCCAGACAGACGTGAGAGCCGTGTGGCCGTCATGGCTCGGACTGAACACAACTGAATTGTGAGATATACTTTCCATGCTCCTGGTAGTCTTGCACGAATGAGGTCGTCGAATGGAGCTATTTAATTGGCTCTCTCCTACAGTTTGCAACATTAAGGCCCCCGTCTACCTAGAGCTTTTTCCCACGTTTAGGCCGAGAAGCGCGGGAACGATAAGGGCGACACTGCCACGCGCATCAAGTACGCCATCGCCGCTAAGCGCAAGGCTCTGAACTGGCGTGCAGTGTTCTCGTCGTGCTGCGTGTACCTATGAGACTTTCAGTGGTGACCATATTATTTTATTAGTGGGAAGTCTTTAGGAAGGTTCAATGCAGGCCCCTATAGTAGTTTTGTATGTATCTGATGCGTGCATTTTGAGCTACAGCGCCTTGGAAAGGCCGTTTTTAGCGGTTTTGGAGTACTCTGAATTGATGTTTCTAACGTACGTGATATTTTCGTAGATCAGCACGTTGGACGCACGCTTAATAGTTTAGTTGAAAAACGTGTATTTCGAACACTCTGCAACGCAGTTCAAGCGCCAGGTAGACGGGCGCCTTAAACCTAAGTTAATTTCTGTGTTACCGACTAGCTTTTGCCCGCGATTTTGTTCGAGTGGAATTTGTGTTTATATTATAATATTTGTTTTTAATAGTAAGTATGTCTTTAAAATAGAGTACATATTTTAAACTAGAAAGTTTTAACGAAATACAAGTGAAACAAGAAGTTACTGATATAACTAATAAGCCTACTTCCCTCAACATGGATGCAATTAATTTTTTAAGAAGTTCTTAAAAGCTGAGTTGTGGTAGGTAGGACTTGTCTTCTCTTTGAAAGCAATAACATTAAAAATGAAACCAGAAACATATGCAACGTCCGTGAGACAATTATAAATACACACGTGCCTTACCCGGGACTTGAACCCAGAAAACCTCGTACAGTAAGCTAGCGACCAGTTCAACGAAGCAGAAAGTAAATTCAAGCACGCAACTCGCGTCGCTTATATTTTGTACGAAGAAGCAACAAACTTAAACAATAGTGGTAACATGCACACAAATTGGTTTACTGTAACTTTCATTCTGCTTATATTTCTTTGCACAGGTACTTCGTTTTAACTAGGGTTATTTATTTAAGATTTCTGTCTGAGTGTAATAATTTGTTGGGATTGTGGCAAAATTCAAATCACAGAAACGTAAGCACGTTACACAATTGTGTTTCAAACACCTAGGGCGAAGTTACATAGTTGTGATAAACAGACGTGACTTTCAATATAATTAATTTCGTTATAAAAACAATTCACGTTTAAAACGCATAAAATTCACACGTCCAATATTTTCAATCACGCACGCACGCACACACAAGCCCAGCGTAACGAACACGATGCAACGCAGGCACAACAATACCATCTCACAAACAGCGGTCGCGGCTCAGGTTACAGTGTATTTATTCCTGCCTTGGAAAAACACATTTATCACAACATCGTAACTTGCCTAGGTAGGTTTAAAAAACACAACGTGTTCTAATGTCATCGTCATATCGTCGCATTTCTGCCATCTTCTGATTTGTAACCGTCCCGCAATCACATCTAAATATTCTATAATAAGTATTCAAACATTAAAATCTCGTTTCAGTTGTAAATTACAAAATCCAAAATAATTATATTTGCTGTAATAAGTATAAAATATGGTAAAATTGAAAAAAAAATGTATAATTTTTTTGCTACAATTAGCGGTGCGAAACTTTCCGAGAGAGAGAGAGAGAGAGAAAGAGACAGAGAGAGAGAGAGAGAAAAAGCGACAAGCTCCGCTCCGCCTATTCAAGTTTTTTCCTCGGGCGGAAAAAAAACACTAAGTCACTAGGGCCTATGCACCGTAATTTTGGCTGATTTTTTTTTAACTGTAAAAATTAAATATGGTTCCATCAGTGCTACCTGGAAATTTCAATATTTCAATAGGCAACGTTTAATTTACAAATAGCATACAAAAATATTGGTAAAATCAATATTTTCACTTGAACTATTTCTTACTTGCTGAAGTCAACATCGCTGCTCTCAGTTTTTAAGTCGTATTGAATACGAAATAAATATTACAAGTTATAGAAAATACTAAGTTAATGTTTCATTTAGTCAACAATATAATACTTTTAAGTTAGTATACAAGTTATTTTAAAAAAAAAAACAGGTTGATATGATTCTCCTAGGGTGATTTTTCAAAGGTTTTTTTTTTTTTTCAAAACATCGGAAGAAACCGTGAGTGGACTATAATTGGTTACATGCTTGAAGGTATAAACATCATAGAGTCCACGTATCTCAGTAACTTCTCAACAGTGTCACCTCACATCTTGTTGGCAAGGAGTACTTTGCAAGGCCGCGTACAAATTTCCAAGAGTAGTCGCTTATTTTTCCAAACTGCATTTAGTGTTATGTGCCATATCTATGATACCGCCATGTCGATTTAATCTAAACTAAGCGTGGCGCAAAACCTACTGTGTGCACTGAGTTCGTAAATAACATTTTAAAAATCCACCATTTTTAAAGGTATCGCTACGTATCTAAAAACTACAATTGTGCGTTATATCGCAGGAAGTACTCATCCCATTAGCGTTTTATCTTGTGAGAAATTCCTCGTATTAAATATAATTTTTTTTTTAATAAGAGATGGAAATCTAGGTCTTTGAAAACCTGGTTAAAATAAGTAGTATACATATGTAGAGGAAATAAGGTTAATTAGCCATATCGATAAGGTTTTATTTCATATATATTGCCTATGTATATATATATATATATATATATATATATATATATATATATATATATATATATATATATATATATATATATATACCATTACTACTTGATAATGAAATTACTTCCTGTGTCGTACATTTGGAAGGAATTAGGTTTGTCAGTCGCTGCTACCTTCGTATGTTACATCACCTGGTGGGCTATATGCTACTTTGCCAGTAGTGAGGTTACCTACATATGTGTAAAGTGGCATAACCCTGAGTTTAAAAAGGTTTTTGTAGGTAAATAGGTTCATTTAGGGGGAAACTAACTCACTATATTTCGATTGCGTTTACGTCCAGTGATGGAAGGATAAGTTGTCGATACCAAAAAAGTAGAATTTCAGCAGGGCTTCAGAAAAGTGTGAGCCTACCGTGAATGGACTTTTATCACGAATGGATCATTGAACTTTTTCGAATCAATTTTGTACTCGGCTACATAGCACAAAGTCGCAAAACTGCCGAGCCGATCCACACCAGCTGGTGGAGATATTAGCTTGACAGTACAGTTCAGTGAACAACAGCCAAAGGCCACTGCAGGTGTGTATGCTTGTAAAGCGAGTGCTTAGACGCAGGTATCCAGCTCGACTTCCTACCCTGCCCGCGGTGAGCGAGGGCGTAGCACTGACGCCGAACGGGAGTCTTCGTAGCGGAAGTGAGTGAATTATTTCCACGGCTAAACGAAGTAAAAGAAGAGGAACGCCCGGGAGAGATAGCGGGCGACACATGTCATCATCAACTGAGCTGCTCGCGCAGCTTATGAAAGAGAGGGCGAACCGCGGCTGCCGGCTCGACGATAGGGCAGGTTATCGAGGTCACCAGTGGACACGTGAGGTCAGCCGGCGAGATAACCAGCTCCTGTTTGGGAGCCGCTCAGATAGCCCACTAGGACCTGACGACGACATGCTCGCTACCAAACACTACTCCACGGAGTGAGCCCCATCGCCCCTATGGATCACAGAAATCACTCTTAATTAGTGGGCTGCTTGTTGAATGTTTAAAATATGGCCGATGAGCCAGCTTATATTCTGTCAATCGGTGTTTANCTTAATTAGTGGGCTGCTTGTTGAATGTTTAAAATATGGCCGATGAGCCAGCTTATATTCTGTCAATCGGTGTTTAGTTTGTTGCAGGTGATAATATACGTCTAAACTATGACTTATGAACGAGCTTATGAATCAGTGTATGCCCTGGAAGAATGGACTGTAACGAGCACGTGGGGTCAATAAAGATCGCAGACAGGCAAATCAAGGAGACACGCTCAAAATGGTTTCATTACTGTACAAGGTTTCTGTGATTTGAACGTTTCAGTTGTTAAACATATTGCGATTCGTATTTATCAGATGTCANCATTACTGTACAAGGTTTCTGTGATTTGAACGTTTCAGTTGTTAAACATATTGCGATTCGTATTTATCAGATGTCATACATATTGTTACACTCTGACGGGAACTCCATGCGCGGTCCAGCTCTGTAAGGGTGACCCACCGCGACCCTCCCCTCCCTCCGGCAGACCCACTGTCTCCCCATCGCTCGTCCGGGGGGGATGATTGACAGCAGTGACCTGGCTCGCGTCACAGCCCTCCTCCCCCCGCCCCCTGCTGGAGAAGCCGTTGAGCTTAGTGGATGCGCAAGAATATTACGAGAACTAAGACCCTCGGCGCAATGCGACATTTAGATAAATGTTTGGGCGATAGTCTACGACCCTTTAAATACAAGCCACAGCTATACTGTCGGCAGTCTTTTTGCGGAAGCCAATTAGCTGAGCTCGGTAATCGAGCGATGTGTAGAGGACGGAAGACGACGGGAGTTTGCGAGGCGACGGCGGACGAGGTGTTCGTGGTGTGAATGGACGAGATAGCGTGAAACCCGCCGAGTGAATGCTACTGTGCGTGAGGGCGCTCGTAGAACTCTAGAACATTGCTGACTGGTGGGACCTGAACTAAACTGAGGTGGGACTGAATGAACATGTAATACGGACTTTATTGTAAATATTGGAACTGTCAAATATGGACATATAATTTGAAAAATAATTGAATAGGTTTTGATACACTGTCTATTGAGACTGATTTTTAGTTATTTAATTACGTTAATTTCTTTGAGGTAATTGTAAATTGTTTTGATTGAAGTCATTAATTGTAAAAAAAACAAGTGATATCAATTTATTGTGAGATGTTGAATCGAGAGAACTTCGTTTGTAGTTATTGTAAATAAAATTAGGAAATTATAATTAACTCTTTTATTTAATCAAGACCTCCATCCCTTAACGAACTTGGTTTGGCCCACTGACTTTGAGAGGAAATTGTAACAATATTATAACACATTTAATGACATCTGAATTCGTGATCTATTATTCAAACGCGATTTTAATGTTTAAATACATATTAAAAACACGCATTTACATGTGATGGCTGAATGGTTGTGATTTCCAAGTTGGCATAAATGGCTGCATGGCATGTTGCTAGACTGTTTATTTTTCCTACAAAAAATACACAAAATTGCCGGATAAATTTTGTACACGCTATGTTTTTAACTCGAGTTTAAAAGTTGTGATAAATTTGTGTTTCTACATCATATATAAATAATTTCAATGTGTGCTATGCCGAGTGGAAGAGTGAAGTATGTACTTACGAAATCGCCGTTATTGTCCAAGTTCCATAGCCTTTCTATAGGTTCGGTGTGTGAGAGTAAGCATTTGACGTAAAAAATTTATATGGTTTTAACCGTTAACGATTTTTACGACCATAGTAATTAAATAAAGATAACGTCTCTTTACATCACAATGTTGTAACTTTTCCCTAGGTGTCTGAAAAACAAATACTAAATATGATTTAGACGTTTCTGTAAATTGAATATCTGCCAAAGTCCCAAAAAAAATTTCTGAAATCGCTTAATCTCACCCCGAAGCTAAAAGAAAAAAGCTTAATAAAACTATGCATGCAGAAGAAAAAAGAGAAAAGCAAAAGTTACAGTATTATCATGCGTGAACAGGATTGTTCGCAATATTCGCCACTATCTTACAGATTTGTCGCCGCTGTTGTTCACACGTCAAGTCCCGTGATTGAATACGTACGACGTCTGTGCTTGGAGTTTCCTCTCTTCCCGTTGGACTGGATTCTCATTTGTTTTGACATTTCTTCCGATCGACGCCGTCCTTTCATTGAAATAACCAAAAGAACTCTAGTAACGAGAGATTAAATACTTTCTACATAGTTGACTCCCCCCTCCCCATTTTTTTTCCACTACGCAGACGCGGCCAAATATTAAAGTTTTGTATGCGTAATGTGCTTATAATATGACAAATATTCCCCATTAGACCCTTCATGATCTACGACCCGGAGCACTTTCTTTGAGATTATTACCTGGTGGGTACCAACCTTCTGCGTTTTACTTCATTATTCCCTCTTATCTCGCGAAGACGGTGTCAGAGCTCACAAGCCTTTCCCTCGCCAGCGTACAATATTGTGTAGAGGTTGTCGAATTCGATATTTAATCGAACGACAAGAAAACCCGTATACTCCGCGGGCCCTTTATCTGAACAGCGAAGCGAAGCAGAGGAGAATTTCTGCGCCGGGGGTGAAGTCGATTCTAAGTACTACGTGTCAATAGGGCGCTCCCATCACACCGCAGACTGCATGTCCGTCTAACAATCAGGAACGTGGAGAGCTCGCGTTATTTTGACACACGCTAAGACTACAGACAAATGCTAGTTTGAGTGGTTTCTATGNTTTAGTTATTTAATTACGTTAATTTCTTTGAGGTAATTGTAAATTGTTTTGATTGAAGTCATTAATTGTAAAAAAAACAAGTGATATCAATTTATTGTGAGATGTTGAATCGAGAGAATTTCGTTTGTAGTTATTGTAAATAAAATGAGGAAATTATAATTAACTCTTTTATTTAATCAAGACCTCCATCCCTTAACGAACTTGGTTTGGCCCACTGACTTTGAGAGGAAATTGTAACAATATTATAACACATTTAATGACATCTGAATTCGTGATCTATTATTCAAACGCGATTTTAATGTTTATTAAAAACACGCATTTACATGTGATGGCTGAATGGTTGTGATTTCCAAGTTGGCATAAATGGCTGCATGGCATGTTGCTAGACTGTTTATTTTTCCTACAAAAAATACACAAAATTGCCGGATAAATTTTGTACACGCTATGTTTTTAACTCGAGTTTAAAAGTTGTGATAAATTTGTGTTTCTACAGCATATATAAATAATTTCAATGTGTGCTATGCCGAGTGGAAGAGTGAAGTATGTACTTACGAAATCGCCGTTATTGTCCAAGTTCCATAGCCTTTCTATAGGTTCGGTGTGTGAGAGTAAGCATTTGACGTAAAAAATTTATATGGTTTTAACCGTTAACGATTTTTACGACCATAGTAATTAAATAAAGATAACGTCTGTTTACATCACAATGTTGTAACTTTTCCCTAGCTGTCTGAAAAACAAATACTAAATATGATTTAGACGTTTCTGTAAATTGAATATCTGCCAAAGTCCCAAAAAAAATTTCTGAAATCGCTTAATCTCACCCCGAAGCTAAAAGAAAAAAGCTTAATAAAACTATGCATGCAGAAAAAAAAAGAGAAAAGCAAAAGTTACAGTATTATCATGCGTGAACAGGATTGTTCGCAATATTCGCCACTATCTTACNAAAAAAAGAGAAAAGCAAAAGTTACAGTATTATCATGCGTGAACAGGATTGTTCGCAATATTCGCCACTATCTTACAGATTTGTCGCCGCTGTTGTTCACACGTCAAGTCCCGTGATTGAATACGTACGACGTGTGTGCTTGGAGTTTCCTCTCTTCCCGTTGGACTGGATTCTCATTTGTTTTGACATTTCTTCCGATCGACGCCGTCCTTTCATTGAAATAACCAAAAGAACTCTAGTAACGAGAGATTAAATACTTTCTACATAGTTGACTCCCCCCTCCCCATTTTTTTTCCACTACGCAGACGCGGCCAAATATTAAAGTTTTGTATGCGTGGTGTGCTTATAATATGACAAATATTCCCCATTAGACCCTTCATGATCTACGACCCGGAGCACTTTCTTTGAGATTATTACCTGGTGGGTACCAACCTTCTGAGTTTTACTTCATTATTCCCTCTTATCTCGCGAAGACGGTATCAGAGCTCACAAGCCTTTCCCTCGCCAGCGTATAATATTGTGTAGAGGTTGTCGAATTCGATATTTAATCGAACGACAAGAAAACCCGTATACCCCGCGGGCCCTTTATCTGAACAGCGAAGCGAAGCAGAGGAGAATTTCTGCGCCGGGGGTGAAGTCGATTCTAAGTACTACGTGTCAATAGGGCGCTCCCACCACACCGCAGATTGCATGTTCGTCTAACAATTAGGAACGTGGAGAGCTCGCGTTATTTTGACACACGCTAAGACTACAGACAAATGCTAGTTTGAGTGGTTTCTATGNTAGGAACGTGGAGAGCTCGCGTTATTTTGACACACGCTAAGACTACAGACAAATGCTAGTTTGAGTGGTTTCTATGACTGGGCTGCAGTTTGCTTGACACACTCTTTATATATTTCCAAGTAGTGTGGAACAACTGTCACTAGGACGGGGCCGTGCTCATCGTGGGCAGAACCCAGGAAATAAATAAACGGAACGGTTTCCAATACATACCAAGCAAACAGCGAAGCAGACACGATGGTCATGCTACGACGCTGACCCGCCATCAGGGGCAAGCTCGTCATCTGAAGCGAGGCGAGGTCGGAGAGCGACGTGAAGACGCGGCGAAGCACACTGCCATCGCCACTGTCCACTCTCCTCCGCCGTCCCGACGCTCGTACTTCCTCAAGACCAAACCGACGTGACGCGCGGTCTACCAGGACGGCGATGTGACGTCTGCAGGGGCAAGCTCGTCATCTGAAGCGAGGCGAGGTCGGAGAGCGACGTGAAGACGCGGCGAAGCACACTGCCATCGCCACTGTCCACTCTCCTCCGCCGTCCCGACGCTCGTACTTCCTCAAGACCAAACCGACGTGACGCGCGGTCTACCAGGACGGCGATGTGACGTCTGCAGTGGCAAGCTCGTCATCTGAAGCGAGGCGAGGTCGGAGAGCGACGTGAAGACGCGGCGAAGCACACTGCCATCGCCACTGTCCACTCTCCTCCGCCGTCCCGACGCTCGTACTTCCTCAAGACCAAACCGACGTGACGCGCGGTCTACCAGGACGGCGATGTGACGTCTGCAGGGGCGATCCATCCCGAAACTATAACTTCCTGACCGATAACACCATTGAAATAAATGCGGTCTCTTTCGATCGGGTGCGCGACTAGGGTGCGAGCACGACCCTGAGATGACTCCCCGCGCATGTTAGAGGTGCGTGGTGGGGGTCGGCGGCGACTGGCGGCTATTTTCGGCCTCGGCAAAAAATTCCGGGTAGTGCATCTCGCGACTCCGATGTAGCTAGCACGCTGATTTTGGTACCGAACGAAAGATCTCGTCTATATAAAATGTCGATTTAAGCCATACAAGTCAAGTATCCTCCTTTTCTTTACTTTCATTTCATCCCCATATCCCAAAGAAAATTTGACCAGCTAACGCAGACGTATTCACGTAAAACCCACAGTCATGTCCCCGATACAGGCACACGGCGAATGTTTCATCGCTGGGGCAATTTCCCCTCAGCGCGATGTAGATGCAAACACATTTGGAGGTTCTTGTCCTCCCGGTAATAATAGACGGATTATGAAGGGAAAAAAAGGGGGGAGGGGGAACGTTGGAGCGATCAGTGGCGTGTGATGAAGTGTTGCGAGGTAAACTAGTGCTTGCTCAGTGTTGTACACACTCGGCGCACGCAGCAGGAACCAGTAACCAGCGTGGAGCCGGGAGAAACTGGATGTACTGCGGCCACCCACGAGAGAGCGGCGAGGCACCCATTACACGCGAGCTGTGACGTCAAATGCACTGCTACGTTTATGTGNAGCCATTACACGCGAGCTGTGAAGTCAAACGCACTGCTACGTTTATGTGACCGATGCGTAAGATTAGGTATAGCACTGAGCGAAACACGGCTTGCCTTGAAACAGNCGCACTGCTACGTTTATGTGACCGATGCGTAAGATTAGGTATAGCACTGAGCGAAACACGGCTTGCCTTGAAACAGATTGTCACACGCCGCTGGGGGGCGGTCGCCCCTACCCGTCTAACAGTTCAACTCAGCCGCAGAAATTAACCGCAAAAATATTTTGAACCAAATACCAAATTATAACATGTTCCACTGTAAACAATATTGAGGGGAATTTGGAAATTAGCTATGTTTAAAAATTGTTGAGAACAGCAAGAAGGCTTTTATACCACAANACAATATTGAGGGGAATTTGGAAATTAGCTATGTTTAAAAATTGTTGAGAACAGCAAGAAGGCTTTTATACCACAATTTCTTTAATTATAGTTCTAAATGTTCTGTATTGGTGGGTTTATTACAAAACCAGATGTCACGCACTTAACAGCTCGCAAAATATTGAAAGTTGGTGTGTTTTCCAGAAAAATGTAGATGGCAAAATAGCCAGTTCAATTTCAAATGGAATGTATTAAGTAGTCCATTCACCACTGAGACACCGGGATGCTGCTTCTGCCGTGGCGTCGAGGGCGCGCGCCACGGGAAAATAGCCTATTTGCACCGCGCACTGTCCAACTTCTCGACATTATCAGTAACTAGCGACCCGACCCAGCCCGGCTTCGCCCGAGTACAATACAGCGACACACTAATAAGGAAATTTGGAAAAGACAAGTACAATATTATATTATAGTAAATTAGTAAACTACTATCATATATAGCACACATACATGCATACACGTCACGCCTGTCTCCCAGAGGGTAGGCAGAGATCATGGACCTCCATTTACCACGATTCTGACATACCTACCTCCTTCGCTTTATCCACATTCATGCATCTCTAATATAACAATATTATATGACAGTGTTTTAGAAAATTTCTTTGTATACAACATTAATCGTTTTGCCTCCGACCGATAGCACAAAAATATTTCTGTTTGACGTGACACGCGAAAGNACAATATTGAGGGGAATTTGGAAATTAGCTATGTTTAAAAATTGTTGAGAACAGCAAGAAGGCTTTTATACCACAAATTCTTTAATTATAGTTCTAAATGTTCTGTATTGGTGGGTTTATTACAAAACCAGATGTCACGCACTTAACAGCTCGCAAAATATTGAAAGTTGGTGTGTTTTCCAGAAAAATGTAGATGGCAAAATAGCTAGTTCAATTTCAAATGGAATGTATTAAGTCGTCCATTCACCACTGAGACACCGGGATGCTGCTTCTGCCGAGGCGTCGAGGGCGCGCGCCACGGGAAAATAGGCTATTTGCACCACGCACTGTCCAACTTCTCGACATTATCAGTAACTAGCGACCCGACCCAGCCCGGCTTCGCCCGAGTACAATACAGCGACACACTAATAAGGAAATTGGGAAAAGACAAGTACAATATTATATGATACTAAATTAGTAAACTACTATCATATATAACACACATACATGCATACACGTCACGCCTGTCTCCCAGAGGGTAGGCAGAGATCATGGACCTCCATTTACCACGATTCTGACATACCTACCTCCTTCGCTTTATCCACATCCATGCATCTCTAATATAACAATATTATATGACAGTGTTTAAGAAAATTTATTTGTATACAACATTAATCGTTTTGCCTCCGACCGATAGCACAAAAATATTTCTGTTTGACGTGACACGCGAAAGNCTTTGTATACAACATTAATCGTTTTGCCTCCGACCGATAGCACAAAAATATTTCTGTTTGACGTGACACGCGAAAGGGCTACGTATAGTTGTCCGTGTGAAATACATGCTCCACTCAAATCCACTCCAGCCACATTGAGTGTTTGACCCTGTGACTTATTTATTTGCAAACTTTATGGTTAGTAAAGACAGAGAATTTTACGTTTTATTTTACTGCGTAGTTTAAATTGTAAATACGCTTATTACTACTTGCCTATTAACGATATATATATGCTACCGGTGATTTTTTTGTAGATCATTTAATTTTACACAATTCTTTCGTACGTGATTTGGTTATATCTCTAAAGAATTAGGCAGCGTATTCCACGAGAGCGAGCTGGCGGCAAACTTTTTTCCCGACTTGATTCACTAATACCGTTCATGCTCAGCTCCTATAATTGCTAGAGCAATTTTTAATACACACAAACCTTCCTCGATAAATGCAAATCATAACAGTAAAAACCGCATTCAAATCCGTTAAGTGGTTCTTGAGATTAGCGCAGTCATACAGACAGACAGACGCGCGCCAGGGACTTAATTTTATGCTATGTATGGATTACTCTTTCCCCACAAAAAAAAAATTGAGCGCATAGTTTTTGCATGAGTACATGTCAAAATCACAATTTTACTGCTATCTTAGGACTTCGCACAAAAGACTGTCTCACTGGTTTCACCCTTTCAGCTAAGGTTGCTTATCGGCCAGATCTCGGTAAGTCCGCAACAGATCCTGTGCACTTGAACTTGTCATACCACGACTTAATGCGGCATCTTTCCATACGTTCTCTGAAAGTTCCTCTCTACTGTTATTGGTGACCGGGTCACGTGGTGCCAGAGGACGCACGGACCTTTCTCCTAATTTGTGAACATGCCCGGTTTCCTGAACTTTGCAACTGCTACACTACAGCCACGTTACTGCAACCTACAAAAAAAANATTTGTGAACATGCCCGGTTTCCTGAACTTTGCAACTGCTACACTACAGCCACGTTACTGCAACCTACAAAAAAAACTTATAACGGCACCAGTTTCACGTCCATATCTTACATAGAGCGGATATAAATAGTTTGTAACCAAGGAAAGACTTTTCGGGCATTCTGTATCACGTTTCGCAAGCGTTTTATACTTGTGTTAACATAGAATCACCCTTTTTTTTTTGTTTAATTAAACTTTTACCTACATTTTACATAATATTTCATTTATAAAAATTAAAACAGGGAGAAATTACGTGTGTTGGTACTTCCTTGTAATAAATAGTTCTTGGGCGAAATATTATTAGACCGAGTGCGCACGNGGAGAAATTACGTGTGTTGGTACTTCCTTGTAATAAATAGTTCTTGGGCGAAATATTATTAGACCGAGTGCGCACGAATCCAGTGCGCGGTCCCTGGTGTAATTTTCTAGAAACGGTTAAGCTCAGTTTGCATGAGTCGGTGGAGTATCCTGGAAACAGAACTTTAGCAGGGCTTCATAAATGTCAGAAGTAACAATAAATGGACCACATCCAATCATCTGAGTGATGTACTACTTGTCACGGAAGACGTTTCACAAATAGTTACGCGCGCGTACCTCCTCTCTCCCCACCCCAGGTGGCCACCAGTCCGGGGAATGATCGACAGCTGACCTTGCTGTCACCACAGCCCCTCCCCCCCTGCCCGGAATGCCGACAACTTTAGAGGTAACGCGAGAATATTCTGGGAACTAGAACCCTCGGCGCAACGCGGAATTTGGAGAAATTTCTGGGCGATCGCCGACGACACTCTAAATACAGCCGCAGATGGACGGTTGGGAGTCTTCGATAGAAGCTAACTGGCTGAGTGCGGTAACCAAGCGAAGTCTGAGGACAGACGACGACGGGAGATTGCGAGACGACGGCGGACCAGGTGTTCGTGGTGTGGACGGACGAGAGGGCGTGAAACCCGACGAGTGAAGGCTACTGTGCGTGAGGGCGCTCGGAGGACTCTAGANGGTGTGGACGGACGAGAGGGCGTGAAACCCGACGAGTGAAGGCTACTGTGCGTGAGGGCGCTCGGAGGACTCTAGAACTTTGTGGACTAGTGGGATATGGACTGAACTGAGGTGAGACTGAATTAACATGTGATACGGATTTTATTGTAGATATTGGAACTGTAAAGTATGGACTGTAATTTATAAAGTAATTGAATAGGTTTTGATACACTGTCTANGTATTGTAGATATTGGAACTGTAAAGTATGGACTGTAATTTATAAAGTAATTGAATAGGTTTTGATACACTGTCTATAGGGACTGATTATTATTTATTTAATCACATTAATTACTTTGAGGTAATTGTAAATTGTTTTGATTGAAGCCATTAATTGTAAAGAGCAAGTGATAGCAATTTATTGTGAGATATTGAGTCGAGATAGCTTTGTTTGTAGTTACTGTAAATAAATTAGGAAATTATAATTAACTCTTATTTATTCAAGACCTCCATCCCTTACCAACCTGGCTAAGCCCACTGACTTTGAGAGAAATTGTAATATTACTAAATGCATTTTACGACTCTAAAACTGCTAACACCGCAATGATTTCTACCTCTGCCCCTACATGTAAAGTAGTTATGTTTTGGTACAGACCAAAAGGGCCTTACTGTTTCTGTCTCTTAATGTTCATATATTGCAATCCCAAAAATCCCTAACGAGGAAATTAATTTGGGACTAAAAGACATTCTTAAATTTAAGTTATCCCACCTCTGCATGTATAAACCCACTGAAACCGTCGAAACCTGAATCTTTGAAGTTCTATTCAATTTCCTGGGCACATAATTTGAAAGATTTTGGAACGTAAACTTCCATAGTTTGCGCGCAGGTCAGTATTTTTTTTTGCTGTGCGAAAGTTTTTATTTTATTTGCGAAGTGCTTCCTAATAATCTGAAATAATACCTTCCCGCAATAATAAAAAAAATGTCAGTATTTCGAATATGTTTTGTACCGTACCATTTTCCTTGTATTTTACTTTAAAAACAGTTCTGCATAACTTTTTGACGTTCGTGAACAAAGAATTTTAGTATTAAACTGTTGTAAGATATCCACTGTGGAAATTCATTATTTACTATTGATAAATATTCAAGCCATCACGAAAACTCACTGACTGATAGTTGGTTCCGAACATACATAAAATATATTCCTTATAATCTTCGTAGAATTCAACTGGTAACTCTGAACAACAGAACTATTAAGGTAACATATTTGTCACAGGTGGGGCAGCGACTGTCGCAAGATCCACTATGTGACGNCTGAACAACAGAACTATTAAGGTAACATATTTGTCACAGGTGGGGCAGCGACTGTCGCAAGATCCACTATGTGACGCAACATTGTGGTGAAAGATTTCCTCGGTGTATACCCACTAGTTAGCAACATTTTCCATGGACTAGAATATCTCCAATTCCCGTGTATCCATAATCTACGTATTACAAGTCCAGACATTCCGAAAAATCCNTCCAATTCCCGTGTATCCATAATCTACGTATTACAAGTCCAGACATTCCGAAAAATCTTCCCAGCTTTCCTGAATGTTGAGAATCGGTTATCTTCTTGGGATCGGATAAGGCGGGGCGTTATCGTTTCCTGCCGTCATCTGGATCTATCAACTAATCCGTTTACAAGCTAGTTGCGTGGAAGCAAACAGTCAAATTTAAAGACCATCTCTAACTGTTAACAACTATATTAATTGGCCAAACAGAAACCATTTTAATATTTTGAGTTGAAAAATTAAATTTTCACTAAATGTTATGCATTGTTTACTATCTATATCAATTTGTGTACTAATGTAAATATATTTTAATAACTTCAAGGATATGTTTTTTACTTCTGTGTGTAAACAGTAAAACTGTTAACCTTTGTTTACTTCTGTTTCACTGGTGAAATTTTAAGGTTTATTTACAACTAAATCACAGAATTATATTTTAATCTCCAATTAAGTTATCACATGATTTATAATCCTGCTGTAGATCTGGTGACTTTGTTTCCAGTATTAAACACGTTTATTTTACATGAAACCGTGTTGTACGCAGATGACCGTACTCTCAGTATCTATGCATTCGTGTGTTTTCTGAACAAGACTGCAACTTACGAAACTTCAAAATTTCGTCAACCTCATGAATGAAAAAATAAGCGTGAAATAAGGGGGAGCCGTTATGAATTGCAGTGTAAATGGCAGGAACTGAAAATATCGCGAACTTAAGGAAAAATGGTGGTTGTTGAATAAATTTGTGTATTTAATAGTAAAATGCAATTGAAGGGAATGCTGTCAAGCTACGCGTTATTTTAGACTACACATTGCGTTTCGTACACATGCTTTTACCGTTATTCCTCGATAGAAGTTTTTCTCAGTGATTAGACTCTACTCTTCCTCGCTCGCTGGAGTTCCCTGCTTCGGTCCCTCTTCTTACAGAGACTCGCAGCCAATAACGAATAACGAAAATAAAGTTGTGGTGTGCACGTTGAATATTAAAGTCAAACCTGGGCGGAAATGTTTTTGTGAAAATCGGCTGTCCGTCCTAGTGATTTGTAAGCAAGAATTCATATTTACGTGTTTCAAATCCAGTCTCATTATGCCCAGAAAGCTCCATGATGTTTCATATTTAATTCGAATAACCGTGCTGCGGAAAACTTAAACTGCGAACTTTTTTTCCATATTGCTTTACTTTAGGCGGCTTTCTTTTATTTATGTCGTGCATTTGGCCCAGCGCAGTTGTGCACAAGTATTCTGAAAATAAAACTCGTTTTATAGACTGCCTTGCATGTGAAGTGACTGAAAATGTTATCCCTTCTAGTTTAAACGTATTTCGAAAAATTTCTTCTTTCGATAGTTTACGTGACTTCACTTCGATTTTTGCCATTTCGTTCCCTTTCCGGCAGGTATTCCCACATTTATTCATGTATCATTACAATTTCTTTACTGTGCAGCGTAGCATAGTACAATGTGAACTGTTCTATTTAACTACTTGCCTTGCGATTTTAAAACTTCGGCACAGTGTAGCTTAGTACAGCGTAGTATATTTTAAAACTTCGGCACAGTGTAGCTTAGTACGGCGTGGTATATTTTTGTGTGTGAATCCATTTGAAGGGCGCTGGCCACCAAAAAAAAAATGCATTATTTTATACTTGTACGAAACACCGTTTAACTTGTAGATATTAAACATAAGTATTATTTCCTTGCGTACATTTTTTTAGATTGCATAGTTTTTGCATCATGTCATATCAATCAAAATTTTATTGTTTTTTGGGATATAAAAATAAAATAAACGAAATTATTTACAGAAAATTTACCAAGGGAGATTGAAAGGTCATGTCTTAAATTAATTTTAAGGTATTTTTAGCATAACTTATTTTACTAAAAATTATAGACTGCTATAAATAGACATTATGTAGTAAGTTCCTAATTTTCAGCAATGTATTTAAAAAATACTCGAAAACATTTGTACGCCCCAAAAACACTGACAGGCTATTTGTAAAAAAAATATGCAGTCAAATTTTTTTTTATGCGAGGAAATGGTGCTTGTAGTAATGTCTACAAGTTGAACGGTATTTCGTACAGGTATAAAAGAATGTATTTTGCTGTGGCCAGCAACCTTAAGAGCAGGGAAATGTGTGCGACGTGTTGCGAGATGTAGGACGGGACAAGCCGAGGCCTACGTGTCGTTGTCACGTCATTCAGGGTCTTGGAGTCGTGCCAGCGGGTTGCGCGTGTACGGGACAGTTGCCAAGTGGAATAACACGCCCCACACTCCGCACATTCGCCTCCCTCGGTATCCGGTACGAGGGTGGGGGGTTCGGAGATGCAATCTCCTTCAGTTTTCACCCCCACATCGCGCCCATGGCTGCTAGACCCGCGTAATGAACGCGATTGCATTATCTTGCGATGAAGTGATAGTATTCAAGGACGTGTTGGATACCCCCTTTACCCCGGGTCCTTCAAAATCTAACGTTTCTTTTTCGCTTTTACGTAAACTCCCGGTGGCGATTGCAGTATATGCCATTAAAGTATAAATTAAAATNCTAACGTTTCTTTTTCGCTTTTACGTAAACTCCCGGTGGCGATTGCAGTATATGCCATTAAAGTATAAATTAAAATAAAATTTAAAAAAAAACCATTTTTTTGTGCAATTTTGCATTTAAATTGCATAAAGGCCATATAGTCATCATTATGTCTCATTCCGTAATACTAATTTTCCACTGTGTAGTTATAGGTTATTCACGGAAAAGTAACCATTTTGAAAGCCCTTTCATTCAGGATAATAGTCAATAAGTATATTTTATTTTAGTCTTAGACATTAAGTCAGAGTGCGATGAAATATACACACTGTGTATTTTACTTAAAGGGTAATATTTATTTTAAAAAGGTGGTTTGAGGATAAAAAATATGGCTGAAAGAAAAAAGTAACTAGGGCCTCGTAAGCGCTCACTTTACCTTGAACATCCTATAATAAGAAAAACGGTAGTCGCTATCTCGAGCATTGGTAGTACAAAAACAAAAAATTAAAAAACTAATGAGCTGGTTGGATTTTTTTTTGTTGCTAGCTCGAATAGCCTTTTTTGCGATGGAGGTCTGAACCTCAAGATCTCAATAATAATCATTANCTAACGTTTCTTTTTCGCTTTTACGTAAACTCCCGGTGGCGATTGCAGTATATGCCATTAAAGTATAAATTAAAATTAAATTTAAAAAAAAAACATTTTTTATGCAATTTTGCATTTAAATTGCATAAAGGCCATATAGTCATCATCATGTCTCATTCCGTAATACTAATTTTCCACTGTGTAGTTATAGGTTATTCACGGAAAAGTAACCACTTTTGAAAGCCCTTTCATTCAGGATAATAGTCAATAAGTATATTTTATTTTAGTCTTAGACATTAAGTCAGAGTGCGATGAAATATACACACTGTGTATTTTACTTAAAGGGTAATATTTATTTTAAAAAGGTGGTTTGAGAATAAAAAATATGGGTGAAAGAAAAAAGTAACTAGGGCCTCGTAAGCGCTCACTTTACCTTGAACATCCTATAATAAGAAAAACGGTAGTCCCTATCTCGAGCATTGGTAGTACAAAAACAAAAAATTAAAAATTAAAAAACTAATGAGCTGGTTGGATTTTTTTTGTTGCTAGCTCGAATAGCCTTTTTTGCGATGGAGGTCTGAACCTCAAGATCTCAATAATAATCATTATCGTTTTTCAATATTTAACTGAGAGCGTTAGGAAATTGAGTAAGGTAGCACGTTTGGTAAAGGAATAGCAATATTCATGTGGTCATATTAAATTAAAGGTTTAAAGCACCGCGTTGCACTTTGCTAGTCTTTACTAGATGTCACAAAAACAAATATTTAGAGATGCGCAAATAATCTTCCTCGTGTATGGCTGAAAGTACCTCCGCTTTACGGCGCACGTAATCGGCACAAGCGAGGTTGTCACTTTTACCACAGGTCGAGAAGATCAATGTTAAAAGTTAGGAAACAAGAAAATTTTCGCCGCTAGGTAAGCGCTAGTGTCGGCAACGTACCATATCTTCTCTATTTCCCACGTTAAAATCATGACAGTTGTAACATTGATCTCGCCAACCTGAGTAGAGGTAACCGTGCCTCGGCACAAGTAGTGTGAGGTGCAATTGTCGGGAGGTTGGCAACACTGGCGGTGGGTGAATGAGCTGGCGGGGCAACAGGTGCTATTATCGAGCGATCCCGCTAGTCAGTCGAGCGCCACTGGCGCCACTCCCCAAGGCCTGCTGCTCTATCGCGCATGCGCGGTGAGGCAGGCTGCTGCGACCACGCAGCCTCCGCGTGGACAGCTACAGAGCTCTCTCTCTCTCTCTCTCTCTCTCTCTCTCTCTCTCTCTCTCTCTCTCTCTCTATCCTCTTTGGCTCGCTCGCTTTGCCAGCGTAAATTATCGACATCGTCGGAGAGCAGATGCAAAGCATTTATAGGTTGTTCCCTGGTTGATGAGCACTTTGGAAATCAACCTTTGAAAAATGTCACTGTCCTATCTGCAAATACTTTTTGACGAGCACACTGGTGGCATGCGCGCAGTAAAGTTGATAACGATGGAGGGGAAGTAGTTGTATGTTATTAAAAGGTGAAATAAAAGCGTTAGGAAAACATTCGTAAACGCTAAAATTATATTTTTTTGCTTTCTGTTTTTTTTTAAAGCGCAGAAGTGTAAGAATTTACAATTTTTTTTTTTTTTATATATGCTTTAATTTAATGATAATACAGTTTCACATGACCATCGCATGAACAAAGTGATCACGCCCATGTCAGGGTTCATTTTACATACTAATAAATTACTACTTACCCACTCATGTGTTAAATGAGACGATGATAAATGTCATTAGCATTATGAGTAGAGAGGAAACGGCGATCCGAGCGCAGGGTCAAACCCAAGGCGTCAATNGGCGATCCGAGCGCAGGGTCAAACCCAAGGCGTCAATACATTTCAAATTGCACTTTATTCTCGACCCTGCGAGTAACAGGATCCACTACAAGGTACGGGTCAGCGACTTCCGACCTTAGCGGCGATGTTATTGGATGACCCAGTGTGATGACCTTGGATGACCTTGATTCTGATCTAACGCCAGAATGAAGCAACAGATTGTGTTGCGTTACAGTAGCTGTAACTTCACGGGTTATCCACCTGATCTTTGGTCTACTGCGATTGTGTTTTATGGCTCGGCCTCGCCCCTTTTGCAGAAATTCTTCGTTTTCGCGTCGTAATTTCGGATTTATAGTAATTTCTGACAACGCACGATTATAGAAAAATTTACATTTTACGAGTTGTTTAATATTTTTGTGCGTAATTTTAATTATGCTTGTTGTAAAAATTCAGAAGCATATTTATATTTAACCAATAAGTTATTGCCTTTTTTTGCAAGCAGGAAATAACACTCCGTGAAAACTAGATACAAAAGTAATAAACAACTAGTAAATTGTAAATGTTCCAAAATCAAACAATTCCAATAATACCTCTGAAACTGAAATGATGAGACGGAAACGAAGCATTGTTGCATAACAGACGACTCTCGCGTGAGAATGGCGACAGACTGCGAGACACGAAGCAACTCGTGTCTCTCTCATGCTTTCTCTGCTCTCTAAGTTTACAATTTCGTGTTTCGTGTCCGTATATTGCGAAGTTTTAAGTTATTGTCTCCGATGTAGTTTTTGTGTATAGTTTTTCGTATCTGAATCGACTTTTTTTTTNATTGCGAAGTTTTAAGTTATTGTCTCCGATGTAGTTTTTGTGTATAGTTTTTCGTATCTGAATCGACTTTTTTTTTGTGGTCCTGGTATTCTAAGCTGTGTTAATGTTTGATTACTGTCCTTGTACTTTTTTTTTTGTCCTTCGTGATCCCATTTTTTGACCATCACCATTGTTTGCTTCTTGTTTTTTTTACATTTCTTAAATTTAAAATGATTGTTATTTAACTTGACAGCCTATTATATTTTCCTGATTGCCTTTCACTGTATTTGTTTTTTTTGTCAAACTATTTACATTTTTTTAATGGTTTACTGTTTGTTGTCGGTGTTTTATATTGCGATGGTGGCGCCGCCACGCACACAGTTCTTGTATTCGCTCCTCTGTAAGGCGGCCTGCTCCTTCGCCGACTCCGCTCCCCTCCTGTTTTCTCCCCTCATTTTCCTCTTTTGATTACCCCTCCTTGTACGTCAGCTTTTTTAAATTCAGGGGCTAGTTTATGTAAGTTGTTACACGCCTTGCGCAGCGTTCATTCTACGCCTCAGAAGATCACCAGCGCACAGACCCCC
>NQII01000199.1:271473-284469 GCA_002778355.1 Clitarchus hookeri | reverse complement strand
GCACTATCTCTCTGGCAAGGCGACTTCCTAGCTCATCTAGTGCCACGCCACTGCAGGAATAAAGGAGAGGTACACGGGTACTCCCAACACCTCCTGGTATCCTTGCTATCAGAGAAGGTGTGTCTCCCTCGTTGGCTTTAGACGATGTATGGCACATATTCCCGACCACTAAGCGGGTTGTTGGGCTTCTTAGCCCTAAGCTGTTGGCTTCTTAGCCCTTAGGCTGTTGGGCCTCTTAGCCCTTAGGCTGTTGGGACTCAAAGACTAAAATTCAATGTGAGGGAATTAAAAATTTGCCACAGTAATAGTTGCTTCAGTTTAAAATTCCCAAGTGCCATGGAATGCCCAGGTCCGTCACAGTGTCATGGAACAGAAACTATCCACTTGTTCGCAAAAATTCAATCCAACATTTTATTGGTTCAAACAACCCTTTTGTTTCTCAAAGTGCGTGGTTATGAAGGAATTAAAAGTATACCTACTGTATACGTCCCGCTACATAAGAAGTCATGCTAGAATCGGTTTTTAAATTGTGCATTTTCTTGATTCAAATCGAACTGACTAATTCTTCGTAACAAGGGAAACTACTCGTCGAAATAATGTACGTAACATGCGGGATTTCACAATCACCTGCAAAGTAGAAAGTTTTCAAGTGAGATGCGGATAACTTGTACGTATAAGTGTACGCGGAATATTATTCGGAGNGCCTGCAAAGTAGAAAGTTTTCAAGTGAGATGCGGATAACTTGTACGTATAAGTGTACGCGGAATATTATTCGGAGCAATGCAGATTCCCGTGCTTCTCCACTTCCTGTGGGAACAAAATAAGTTAAATAGGAGAATAAAAGAATCGGTATTCATTGTCAGCAAAAGTACTTTATTTAGTCAACCCACTTTGATTTACTCTTTACCCTCTTGTGTATCCGCTGGACCGAGAAGTAGAGTAGCTGGAATAGGGTGTAGTTACCGCATGTACCAAAATAACTTGTAAAGTTCCGTCTTTACTGTTACAAGCGTATATTTAATAATATAGCAGCCTCAAAGGTTAGGCGCCATCTTGTAACGTTTCGCCGCTTACACTGTCGACTGTTTACTTGCCACGGCTTGCTCAAGGTAGAATACACGAGACTCAGTACCATTGGATGTTAGTTAATTATGAAAGAAAGTACGAAGTTAGTTTCTTCTATACTTTATTTATCAATTTTTTGAATGACACAGTTCACATACGAATGTCCAGTATGCAGAGTACGAACCGTTCAGAGATAAATATTCAAGTACCGAACAGCGCCACAGTGGTTTAACTGTTTATTAATGTCTCAAAACTTGCATTGCAAGACTAATTTACGAAGGCAGGAGGGATGCTCGTTCCCTCCTGGCACCCTAACGACCCCCCACACCGGCGGAAATAAGTAGATAGAATTTAGTTTAAGTTGAAAAGAAATTATTTGAAAAGAATTAACGGTCGCGGGTGCTTGCCGGTGTGGGTTAAATTATTCACGCCTGATGCGTCGTCACACGCCCTATGCGTCCTCTTCAACCGTTGATTACTTTGTTCTCTTAGGCGATAGACACCACTAGTATATATATGCAGGCCTATCGCCCCCTTCTCCTAAGATAAGCACCTGCATCCAGCATCTGCCAGCAGCGTCATCTAAACTGCACGTGTCCCGCGCTCAACACAACGTTATCATAACTGACTGCTCCGTACGAACTACTCCTGCGCCGTCAACATTAACAAACTTCGCCGTCCACAAAAACTTGTTGACATTGCCTAAAACTGCGCTGGGGGAACTATAACTGTTGACGCATTCAACATCCCGATAATCTAACCTCTCGTTTCTTATAAAATTTGGATGACGCAGTGAAACTGCGCTGAAGGAACTAAATAATGCTGAGGTTTCAAAAACTCCAAAGTTCGAAACGAAAACTGTAACCAGGACTCCTGATAAAAACTTAACACGCAGACGTCCGCCCCTTAACCTACAAATGCACACGTCCGCCTGATAAACTAAGACGGGAAACTGGCCACCACGGCTTTAAACTGAAACACGATAAAAATATTACGAAGCTGTCCCAAAGCTTTACAAACACGAAAGAATTTTACACTTGAGTCCCGAAAAATTCAGAATATTGTGTCATTACAAACTCATGAAGGAGGCTGCAAACGACTGCATTTAATGTTGACGTTAGGTACGGCCAGCATCCCAGACAGCACGTCAACTTGCTATTTGGCTTGAATTCGCTTTGCTGAGCAAGTTTGTCACACCGTGTGTGATTCAAGCTTATTCAAGCCTAGTTTCTCAATAACGGCACATACTTGCTAATGGCAAGCTTGCAGATTGCTTGAGTTATACTTGCAGCTTGCCAAGACAATGTTATGTAGCATCTTCGTGTCACAAACTTGAGCACCCACAGGCNATGTTATGTAGCATCTTCGTGTCACAAACTTGAGCACCCACAGGCACTCTCTCGTTACGGCACAAGGACGGCACATACATGGAAGGTGTAGGCTAGGGTTTACTACAGAAAGCAAAATATATATCGGCGTTCTCCTGTTTTACTTATTACAGAAAAGGTATAAAAAAGTATTAGGTATACTTATGGTGTAGCTCAATTTTTTATCAACACAACACCTTAGTTATAAAACTATATATTATCCATGGGCGATAATTGAGGAAGTAAATAACCGAATGCTTATTTATTTAGGACAACTGTTATATTTAACTTTTTTTTCTTTGCCACAACAAATAAATGTATATGTGTGTATGTAGGAATAAATGAAACTATATTTCTATCTTATGAAGAAATGAGTATCAACATTTTTTTTTTTTGTTATATATTATGAGCATTAGACAAATTATAATCTCTTTTTTTGTTGTTAAATTATATGACCATGACTTAGGGTACCCGCGATCACTTCATTATGTTACAATTTCATAGCAGATCACGTATATAAGAAATGTATTACTTAANACTTAGGGTACCCGCGATCACTTCATTATGTTACAATTTCATAGCAGATCACGTATATAAGAAATGTATTACTTAAATAACCACTTTATATGTTTGAATTGTGTAAATCGGTCCAATAATTTAATAGTTATGAATGTTTAAAGTGTCGAGGTGTGAGACATAACCTCAAAGTGTAATGGACGCCTGCTGGCGTCCTAATATTACCGACGCTGGCCGCCAGCTAATGGAACACTTTTTCCGCCAAGCGTTTTTAATGCAAGAGTGCTCTAGTAGCATTTTTGTTTGATACTTGTAATTTAACGTTGTTAATTTTAACTGTTGATTTATTTATTTTACCTTTTTTTTTTTAATCTTTGGTATTATTTTGTTATATAAGTTCATCGCAATGGTATTATAATTCACTTTGCTCCGTGTAATTAGAGAATCGCATAATGCTTCGAAGGAAATACCGTGTGTCTAGGTATTATCCTTAGAAGGTGTATCGTAATATTTTGACCGTTAATATTGATGTTGATAAAGAAGATGATTCATGGTGTGTTAAAGTGTTCAGTGTAGAACAGTGTTCAGTGTAGAACTTCTTTCGTGTTTGTATCGCTTTGGTCTTCAAGGTATAACTGCGGAAACCGGTAGTGGATTTTTGGGATTTTGTTTCTTTCGTAAGGTGCATAATACAAAAGATTTGTCATTTACGGATTTATCGGGAGTGGAACCGCGAGACATGATTTGTTGGAAGACTATTCCTGTACGTCAAGGTGTTGCCAATCAGAATGCTGTAATTAGCATGTACTCTACACGCATGCTCTGTTCTCGTACGAAGACCAAGTTTGGGATTGGTGATCAAATTTGACTTTATCGGAAGTTGNCTCTACACGCATGCTCTGTTCTCGTACGAAGACCAAGTTTGGGATTGGTGATCAAATTTGACTTTATCGGAAGTTGATTTGTACTACTGGTAATATGCATATACTCGGACATGTTGAAATGTCATTTAATCCGCAAGGAAATTGGAGTACATCAAAGAGTACTGGATGTAATATGAGCAGATAGCGTAGAGAATGAAAATGTACTCCGAAATGTGACGTAAAGGAAAGAAAAGCCTAATTTTACGAAGTCCAATAGTAGTTAACCTAAAACGATGGAGGGGTTATGTAGAGTATAAGAACTATAGATGAATGNAATTTTACGAAGTCCAATAGTAGTTAACCTAAAACGATGGAGGGGTTATGTAGAGTATAAGAACTATAGATGAATGCAAAGAAAAATGACATTTTACAGTACGTAGGTTTCACAACATAAGATGAAAAGGTTATCACACGATGGGAGAGCATTAATAACCGCATCAAACCAGTATACGGACATACGATAAACAACAACTTACTGATTGCAAAGTGGGGAATAACTATTTGTGATTTTCATGGGTTATGTCAGCACAAGGCACTGGACCGACGTGCATTCTCTTCGCTGCGCACGGGTTGCGACTAAGGCATGTTCATGTAATTTCATCTGAACTAACTAAGCTCTGTGTAGCAAAGAGTCACATGCGTATCTTTAACATCAGTCTGAAAACACTGGTTTGGAATGGCTTTAAAATATAATTTTCAATACGAAGTAATAGTTTTTTGTTGTATTCCCGAGAGTATTGAAATGTTAATTCTCTTCCTAAGAAAGTATAATATAAATTAATTGTTTATAAAACTCGTATTTTAAACACCATTGAACGCAGTTCGTTTACCTGTAGTATTCTGTATATACATTGCGAAGGAGTACTTGGGAATTACTCATCTGCTTTAGGGCCTCACATATCCATCTGTCAGTGTCGTCCTCATACAAATTATGCTTTGGCTGCAGTTGGAGAGATGGCACTTGGGCGGATTTCACGCGACGCAAGAAAGTTTGCAAGTTACCGCGCAGTCAAAGGATCGCCATCGAGCTAGCTTGAGGCAGCGCTCTACATTTGCATGCTCGATGGCGATCCGAAAGTGTCTACGCGGGATTATAGAATTGCATGCTAGGCTCCTGTGCTAACGTCTCAGTCAACTGCTGCCATTCCTAATATCAGCGTTTGTCCCTTCTACGTGGAATTAGTAAATGGGTCCGTAGTCGTCGCTCAGAAGGGAAGTGCACTGCGGCTAAGTAAATGGCTTACCAATCTCAATGCGACATTGGGACCTCAAACAATGTTATGTAGGGGGTTGGAAATTGAAAAGCCTTGCTTGTCCCAGACGCCCGTCTCTCCTTCTTAACAGTTAACAGGTTTCATTACTGTATCGTCGCTCCACCACCGAGTCATTACTTCGTAAATTCCGTAAGACTACGCACTTACAACGGCACGGAAAGTCACTTTGCAACGTGCTCTGAGCATTGTCAGACTCTCCCACGCAGGACACCCTGCAGCCAGCACCCCGCAAAGGCAGTGCTCTACGTGTGCTCTACGNGCATTGTCAGACTCTCCCACGCAGGACACCCTGCAGCCAGCACCCCGCAAAGGCAGTGCTCTACGTGTGCTCTACGTGTGCTCTACGAGCATGCTCGGCCACTTGCAACTTCAGGATGCTGTGAACGCTAGTCTGGAGCACNTGTGCTCTACGTGTGCTCTACGAGCATGCTCGGCCACTTGCAACTTCAGGATGCTGTGAACGCTAGTCTGGAGCACAACTGTTTGCATAGACATATGCCAAGTTGGTATCTTCGTGCTTTACGCACGACGCCGAGAAACCCGGTGTTGGCATTTCGACCAGTAGCACGTTGCTTTCCAAACCTTGAAAAACGGCCAGCATGTTGGAATTCTGGAATTTGTTAAATAAAGTAAAACGTAAAATTTAATTTACCATGATGTTCCATATTTCCCCCGGAATGTATTTTGTAAGCTGTACTTTTTTTTTTTTTTTTTTTTTTTTTCTAAGTACGTGACAATGAAAACGATTGTTTCCAACAATTCAACACAGTTGCCGAAAACATCTACGACGTGCGAAATTACCCACCACGCGGTAAGCTGTAACCGTGTCATCTGGTGCGTAATAAAAAGGTAAATAAAATACGGGTTTCCCTTATTCTTTTCTGTGTGCACGATGTGTACGCAATGCATGTGTAAGTCGTTAGGAAGGAACCGTGTCGATCGAAAATGTTAGGACACTTAGTTTACGTAACAGGATCTACTCATCGGCCGTTTTTCCCGAGGAGTATCTATCGTGTTATCATAAGAAATAAACATCTCGCTCCCAAACCAATAAACGCGTTCGTCACGCACGCGCAATGGCATTCCACACGCGGATAAACCTCCTCCATGACGACACTTCGCCGGGAAATGAGGAGCATCAGTGGCTGGCAGTTATCTGAGAGCGCGAGCTCACATAGTCTTTTTTTTTCTTACTACTCTAAAACTAAGTGTTATGTGAGCCCGCGGTAGGGACGGGAGTTAAGTGCGTCTCAGGGCTAAGCCCCATACGCCTACAAGGAAGGGAGAATCATGCAAGGAGACATGCATCACGGCAAAGAGGGATTGATTGGGCTGCCAGGGCCAGCATTTGGCCACGACAACCTCTCTAAGTGTACTTATAGCTAAACTATATTTAGAAAAGGAAAGGGAAAACCCGGCATAGTCACCGCAAAAAACCTTTCGACAGGAAAGAATTAAAAATTGTTTCATGCATTATCATATTTAACAGAAAATGATACAGGAGACAGAGGTTAGGAATCATGCTCTTTATTATGATAAGAAAAAGTGCTAGAAGAGAGGGGGCGGGTAAATATGCTCACATAGTCCCGTCTCGAGGGGTGTCCAGTACAGAACAGGCCAATGGCAGTGCAACAACCATCGCGCGCTCGCCGTGTACGAGCAGGACGGAAAACATTCGCTGCACGGCCCGAGACACAAAGTTTGAAAATGTCACATTATAACAATACCGTGCGTTCTTACGCACACGAGCAGTGGACCATACTGCAACTTATTCAACAATAAAGTACATAAAATTACAAAAAAAAGTCACATAAATATTAAGTAAATTTTGTACGTAGACTCGTGTAATGGGATTCAACAAAACGTATTTATTCAGCTTAAAACTGGAGCATACAGACGTGAATATTAGTATTGTTACTGACAGTTATACAGTTACAGATGAAGTAAGCAAATAAATAGATACATATTTTTCATGTAATCTTTGAACTTTACATCGTAAAATAACGTAATAGTACTTTCAATTGTTGTGGGCAGATGTTACCGAATGTGATAGGTCCCAAGTATGAAAACATTTTACCTACAAGAATAGATTTTCAACAGCATAAAATTTCAAATCCCCCCCCCCCCCCCTCCAAAATTGTACTGAATTTATAATGGCTCTACTAAAGGCGAACCGCGGTAAACGTCATCAGTATAGGAGTCTTAATTATTTCCATTTCTCTGCTGTGAATGATTTTGCTGCATCTCTGTGAATTACCATTCCCTTCCATTTTCAGTCACGTATACATTATCTGCTACCGATGTTTTTCGAACAGCCAGTACAAGGGTGTCGGCTGCGAGCGCATCCCCCCACCCCCTTTTCACGCGCTTAGACTTGCCTAGATAACTGCCGGTCACTGTGCACTTATCAGAGCACGAAACAGAGTATCTGTACTGGAGATGAGACTATATTAAAACGTACTCTCAACGCATTTTCTTCCTACGACATGCTGTCATACTTTGCCATTGTGTATTGAATTAATGCCAACAACACTTAACTTTGCAGATTTTGTGCCGCGTACTCTATAGACAGATTATATCACACTGTTTAAAAAAAATTTCCTTCATTTTACGGAAAAGTGTTGCGAAAAATGTATACAGAAGTGTCCGTAAATTCTCTGTAAAATCACCGACACACTGATTTTCAACGGACTTTCCGTAACTGTCGAAAAACTTTACGTGAATTCACGGAACCTCTCCGTTAATTTCCTAGTTAGTTTTTTGTACTTCCAGTTAAATAAAATAGATAAAGTTAAGTGCCCCAGAAATCTCTCCACCCCACTCGTACGTGTACAATAAAGACATTGAAAAAGATACAATACTTTATATCTGTGTGAGATTTGAACCCGAGTCAATAAGTTGGAAACACGTGTGTCCAACCACTCAGCTATAACTTTCACACGAAGTTATGGGTTATAACATCGGTATTTCCTTTGAAGTCACATAAACAACTTTTCCAGTTTCTATCGAACTATTCTTTTATGTTTGAAAGAATAGGTCTTAGTGACGTGGGTGCCCCTAACTGCCCCAGAAACGATAATTTTCTGATTACAGTGGCGAAGAAAGCTACCGGTGAACTCGGCATTTTCCGTCAGCGAAACCCGAAGCTATAGGAAATATGGAGACTTTCCGTATTTCGTATTTACGGAGCTAGGTCCCGTTTTTCGTCATTACGGAATGCGTTCCTGTATACTTACTTTATGTCTCCGTGGAAAAGTCCGTAAATATACGGACATTTTTTTTTACAGTGGACGGGCATATCAATACCGCGGCCCTGTCTTGAAGCGAGCCGTGACAATCGACGTCTGCGACGTTCTTCCAGTGTTTTTTCCGTAAGACACGTAATGGCCGCAGGTTCGATGCTATACCGGAATTCTTACAGCCGAAGCATACCGTATAAACGGTTGAACATGCGCAAATTCAAACTTCGCCCGTATAGCCGAAACAGTCCGGTCCATCTCGCAAGCTCCTATACCGTAACATCGAGCTGAAAGTCTTTTAAACCTCGATAACCTGTCATCCTCTAGGCGCAAGCAGGCCTGCGAGATTCCGAACGTAACTTAAGNACGGTACATTTATAGTAGTTGGGCGGAGTTCCTGTCCCGAGGGCCCCTACCTCCTTGCCTGAGAGTTTGTATGCCGTCGTAAAGCCTGGGGGGTTTGTCATAGACCTGTGCAGGATTAGTTCAAGGGTTGGGAAAAGGTGTGGGGGAGGGGGGCGAAAACCGTAAAAATAAGATCCAATTTCACCACATTAAAAAATGCTAGTAAAATCATTTTTAAACTTATTTATTATAAATAGTCTACAATACACCAAACCTATTGTTATTTTAGTGGTCGTTTCAAACACACAGACTGTTTAAGTGAAAATACGAAACTGGTGAGATTCTTATTTTTATTTCGCCGACCTCCCGTGGCTCAGTCGGTTGGTGCGCCGCCGGTATGCGGCGCGGGAGGTTCTGGGTTCGAATCCTAGGTAAGGCTTGGGTGTTAGCTTACGTTAGGGTCATCAGTTAGTTCGTAAGCCATCGCCTGATAAGCCTTCAGGCAACACGCCGGGGTACGTTAACAAGCCCTTTCCAATGCAATACGCAAATTGTTTTTATTTCCTAACGACGTAATGCGCAGAAGGGGCGCAGCTGCAGTCCTTCTGCGCAAGCCACGGGGCTTGTATGTACCGTCACTGCCGAGTGCAGCATCGACGCAGGCATGGTCTGCGAGATCCCATAGATACCTGTCGCTCTGTGTACTGCAATACTGCACGTAGTTCGTGGAAACGTTTCACACTCAANCAGACGATGCCGCTGGTTGGCGGGTTTTCTCGGGACTCTCCGTTTTCCCTGCCCTTGCATTCTAGCGCTGCTCTATATTCGCCTTGCTTAGCTCTCATCTGTTTTCGCGACCTCGTTATTAAGAGCCGCCCAAAATCTCTCCACTGCATCAAGTTTTTGTGGCAAATCAGTGTGATGCACATAATATTGTAGTGAAAACATTAGATTTTTAAAATGGATATTAAACGTGTCAGTTTGGAACCACTCCAAAGTTGAGGAAAAAAACTCTTTCGAAAGTATAAATATTTGTGTATTTTTAATAGTTTATATTGTTCAAGAAAACATAAAAATGCATTAGTTGTATACTGTACATTATTACATTTTAAATACGTACTCGAACATAGGTAATATGAGATTAAAACATGTATGTAAAGTGCGTGTACGTAAGATATTTTACACACACACACAAAAAGGAATTTTCAAACTGCTGTAGGAGCCGCGGTGGTGTAGCGGCTAGAGCACTTACCCCTCACTAAGGCAAAATGGGTGAGATTCCCGGCAGGGACGCTCCGGGATTTTCGCTCGTGGGAATCGTGCTGGACGATGCCGCTGGTCGACGGGTTTTCTCGGGGATCTCCCGTTTTCCCGCCCTTGCATTCCAGCGTTGCTCCATTTCCATCTCGTTTTACCCTCATCGGCTCTCGATACCTCGTTGTTAAAACCCACCCAAATATCTCCATTCCGGACTGCTATAACTAAAAACACACGACATGTTTGCGAAACGCGTGTAGGGGACTTGCGTTCAAGTTTGCCAAGGTCTCCAAGCCAATCAAACGTGATTGAATGGTCGCCGATTGAAGTCCCGTGGTTATGCTGTTCGACGGGAAGAATGCTTCGATCAAAGCTTTATGTGTGTGAGCGTTGTTCTTGCAGTAGAGAGCACTTGGACCAAAGCCGCCAGATATGCTTCGTTGGGCAATGTTTGGTTAATAATATGTACTTACCATATCTGTCAGAAAATTCATCTTCTTAAACAGAAAATGAATGTAAATTTTTTCGTAGGAAAACTGACTTTACTATTTCTCCACAATGCTGACTAAATAATGAGTTTGCGAAAAAAAACTTTTACTGACCAGTTTCCATCCTTGCATTGCTTCACTGTCGGATAATGTTCCATCTCGCATATCTCAGGCTGATCGCGGAAGACAGGTCTGTGACTATAGCAACTCCAGTTAGCACCAGCCCCTTCGCAAACATGTTGTTGAGCATACCGAAGGCGGGAATGACATACAGACGTATATCTCCAGAAATTAAACTAGCAAGTGTATGGCGCATATGATATAATCCTTGCCGCGTTGGGCGAGGTACGTAAATGAGACACCACGAATGTTGGTCGTCAGACCCCGATGGGATGAAATGAAACAATGTATGCGATACTAATAGTCCTGCTTTAAAAAAAAATGTTGTGGGTGAATGACGTTTTTAAAGCCCACTTGGCATTATGTATAATTTATCAACAGTGTCAAGCCCAGTTTCGTATCACTGTTATTTTTGTGTTGTTGTGACGCTTTTTCCTACCCGGTGTCGACATGGCTTTCAGTATGGTTATGAGAATCAAGTTCGCGATTTATGGCAACTTTGTACAGCTCTACCAATCTGAAATGTGTGATTCGGTCGATCAAACAACTCGCTTCAGTTTTGTTGCGGGAAAATTAACGGTACCTGAACGTACAGCCGTGTCATCAGTGTCCCCCCTCCCCCTTCCACCCTGCCTCTGCCAGGGAAGACCGAGAATCACGGGAGATTGTTACCCACAGCATGACGCTCAACAGTGAGGTCCAGATTTGTAGGAATGTCATGCTGTTCAGTGTTCCTCCATACTTGAGTACTCTTGCCGCACTTGTTCCTGACGAAACCCGGGCTCGCAACTAAAGATCATGGAGTTACAATTTCTCAGCTGCCCATGCCACAACAAAACTGCAAAATAAGTCTCCATTGTCGGGATGTCAATTAAAGACGTCGAGAATGCAAGTCTTCTGCAAGACACCTCACTATAGTGCGGGTTGAAAGTTGAAACAGGAGTCACTAGAGCTGCTGCTGCTTCATATCTCTGGATGATGCACGATGGGGTGAAACGCCACTGATCGAGTTTACGCCTGTCGGACGATGACACGTTTCTGTCTTCTGGTGGTCGTTTCTAGTCGCCCGGAACTTTACCAGTGTTTGCGCGTTCCTTCATGTTCCCACTGCTCCCAACGTTGTCACGCATTTCGGTCGCAATGGCCCAGGCCGCGGGAAGTTCGACGGGACGACCACCCTGTCTCTCGTCGTCACCCTCTCTCAAGCTCTGTAAGTTGTTCATACCCGTGTCGAATGTACTGCTGATGTATACTAGCTACTCNCGTCGTCACCCTCTCTCAAGCTCTGTAAGTTGTTCATACCCGTGTCGAATGTACTGCTGATGTATACTAGCTACTCACTGATGTTCGCTCCAGACGCACACTCATTATACTGCACAGCGCTTCGTTTTACGAAAATCTTCGTCACCAGGGTAACAGCAGTGTTACAGCCTCCCAGTGGCAGCTCTATGCAGCCAATCATAGCCAGTATNAAATCTTCGTCACCAGGGTAACAGCAGTGTTACAGCCTCCCAGTGGCAGCTCTATGCAGCCAATCATAGCCAGTATCACAATAATACATGTGACGCTGCTGTATACCCACTCTACCTTTTGTGGGTAATTACAGTAGTTCTAGGTGTGACTACTTTTATGGCATTTGGTATATTTAGGTTACTAACAACTGGAGAATTGATTTGTAAATGGGCTTACCTACACAAAAAAAACTTTTCTTTACAGGAGAAACATTCTTGTTTACCATTCGCAAATAACGTGAGAATTTTGAAAGGGTGACTATTTCATACATGTTAGTTATTATTGTGAGAACTAAGCGCATATTATAAAATAACATACTTANTTTGAAAGGGTGACTATTTCATACATGTTAGTTATTATTGTGAGAACTAAGCGCATATTATAAAATAACATACTTAGATCAAACACGTTTTATAAAAAAAAATTAAAATTATGACAAACTATTTCTTTAATAAAATGCAGATGTGCATTTATCCATTCAACGCTTCAGTTGATCGACGTGTGAATGNATGACAAACTATTTCTTTAATAAAATGCAGATGTGCATTTATCCATTCAACGCTTCAGTTGATCGACGTGTGAATGAAGTGTCGGGACTCACGGCAACGTTAATTTTACAATGGCGGAAGGATAAAAAAAATAGACATTCAAAGGATACTATAAGCAGGTGTTTGGAAAGCGATAAATTAGCCGCGAAACAAAGTACCGCAGCGCTACAGCTGGTATCGTGTAAGTTGGGATTTAGAGGTCGAAACCACGGCTAACTACCTCTGGCAGCCAGAAGGAGTTAATTTTGGAGAGGATATATTGGCACCGCAGGCTGGTCGCATGACGCGATCTCACCACCTGCCAACAAACCTCACCTAGCGAGTTGCCCCCCCCCCCCCCCC
>NQII01000199.1:235630-265525 GCA_002778355.1 Clitarchus hookeri | reverse complement strand
CGCCCTGAATATCTCGCAGCTGCTGCGTATTCCACCACTGCATACTGCATTCAGGATACTTTTAATATGCGGTGCAGCAGTGGCGTCGATAACGATTTTCTCGGAGGAGGAAAAACGTGACACGAATTGTAAAAATGGGTTTGCATACACATATCGTATTATGCTTGTGCAGTTTTCTACTGGCAAAGTAATAACATGCTTTCAATGTGGCTGAGAAAAATACATACTTAAAAAAAAAANCTTGTGCAGTTTTCTACTGGCAAAGTAATAACATGCTTTCAATGTGGCTGAGAAAAATACATACTTAAAAAAAAAATGCACGGAGGAAAATGTTTTATCAGAGACACGAGCAAGGGGTTTCAGAAATATTAATCACATGTTTAGAATAAAGTTGATATAGATTGTAACATTTTCATATGAGTGAAGGAGGTGGGAGAGACTTGCAGTACATGGGTGGCTCACTTTAAAATATAANAGATTGTAACATTTTCATATGAGTGAAGGAGGTGGGAGAGACTTGCAGTACATGGGTGGCTCACTTTAAAATATAAATATAAGCGAGCGATTAAAAAGAAAGAAATGTTTGACCTATCGGAGGGGACATGTCACACTTGCCCCCTCCCGTAACTACGGCACTACAAGGGTGGTTTGCAATGTTTTATGGGATGAGAGCTGTCACCGAGGTTATTTAATATATATATATGATTTTTTAAATTTCATTTTGTGAGTCACTAAGGAAAAGAATAATCTAAAAGCCAAATGACGTATTCCTATCTGCAAGCGCTAACAATTTGTTTTATTAATTTAAAAGAGAGAATATTTAATTTCTAATGCACAGTGGTAGCACACTGGATACGCATTCAGGACGACCCGGGTTCGATTCCCAGTCTGGCCATCCTGATTTCGGTTTTCCGTGGTTTACCGAAATCACACCAGCCGATCGCTGAGATGGTTCCTTCATACACGCCACTGCTCCATCGACGAGATATTAAACCCGACCAACCAAACAACTTACCTACCTACTTACCTCCCCAGAACATTTCATTTGTAAATCTCTTAAGCTAAGGGTTTAAAATATATTGTAGATTATTTCATAGGGGTTATGAACACCTGCATTGTGTTTCACCAGAGAGAAAAATTGCAAATCAATAAGTTTTACCATTAGGAAATGTTTAAGAAAATTCCTCCATCCCCCCAGTATTACTGTATGTTTCCCGAGTACTGGACAATATTGTTGGGAGAGGGGGGGAACACAGCCCTTGCTCCAGAAAGAGGGCACCACGTGCAGCAATGTGTGTCATGCCAACTTCAAGTTTAAAAACATCCCGTCATTACCAGCAACACGAGAGCCGCCCCCTTTTAGAATTGAGCGATGGGACGTCAGTGGACAACAAACGTGCAAAGGAAACATGAGTGCGAACCACGACGTAGTTTCGCTGCCAGCTATCCCCCCTCCCCAATCCCCCCTCTGCGAATAACTCAGTAAACGTAGCGGCGAGAGTAAATGAAACGGAGGCCCCAAATGTGCCGCGGCATATGGGTCGACGGCGACACGAAACGAATCGTTATGTGGGTCAAGAGTTGTTGCTTAACCAGCCGTGGCTAATTCTGTTGTCGGCGCCCGAGGAGCGAGGCTTTTCTGCGAATTGCTTTTTTTGTGTTTTTTTTTGTCCCGCGTTGCGAATTCGCGCGCATTTCAGCTGCGGAGATGACAGGGGTGTCCCTGGCTCCAGCCGGCAAGCTGCGACAGTGTTGATGAAGCGGCGGGCACAGTTCTGTAAAGGGGCTTCTCAGTAGCAGCAACCGAACGTTCAGAATGTTCCGTTAGTTTGTCACAGCACTGTGTTTGTCACAGGGAACTATCCAGATATTGCCGAAGTCGTTCCGTCGAAGGAAATGTCTGTTCTGCGGATGGAACAAAATGTTCTGCTGTGAGAACTATCTTCACAGTTGCAGGCGCAATCACGAACATGGCCATAGCATTCGTTTATGTTGCAAATACTATCTACGTTAACAATATTTTGATGGTGCCAAAACCAATTTGATTGGAGTCTCTATATATACAGTATAGAAGGACAGAGAGTACAGAGAGTTGCAGTGGCGACGCAACAGAAAGACGAGAGAAGCCCAAGTACGCCGAGGAATCCCACCAAGGCAATGACAACGTACGCCGTGTTTCTTGAATGCGACAATTGGGCGTGACGTCACCAGGGGACGAACCCGGACCGGAATGCCGGTGTACCAACCACGTCTACCAGAAGGACATGTCCTCCTTTTTAAGCATTTTGTTTCGCATCCGGCTGGATTTTCACTGATCAAACAAAATCTGGATTTTCTTGATGTGATAAAGTATAGTACTAATCTACTTGTAATTACTATAGAGCAGGTAGTTATACAGAGGTGAAACGGCCGCTTATACCGGAAACTCCAGCTGCACATGCCAGGAAAATGGCGCCACTGGCCAGCATCATGCCAGAACGCTGTTCGCCAATCAGCGCCCGGTGACTTACTCGCCAGTCGGCAGCCCAGCCAACAGGGAGTCTTTCTCGGCACGCGGCAGCCAATCAGACTAAAGGCCTGTTCCCAGAGCCTTGCGCAGCGAATCAGCAAATGGAATCGTCCACATAAAACAAACCGCCGCGCCAGTTCACATCTCTTTACCTACCTACAACGTGTTGTAGTTTTTGTGAAAGAAAANCACATAAAACAAACCGCCGCGCCAGTTCACATCTCTTTACCTACCTACAACGTGTTGTAGTTTTTGTGAAAGAAAACTTGTTATAGCCATGCTGTCAACATTCACTTGGTTAACAACATTTTTAAAATGTCTATATGGTCTTAGATAAACCATGTAATTTATTTTTATGATTTTTTTTTCATTTAGAACAATTTTTTATACCGCAGTGAATGTATTAAAATGTTTTGTTGTGTAAAACAGTTGCAANTTTTTTTTTCATTTAGAACAATTTTTTATACCGCAGTGAATGTATTAAAATGTTTTGTTGTGTAAAACAGTTGCAATAATACACATTTATTTTCCCAGTACTCAGCCTTCATATTTTATGTTAACTGGTAACGGGAACATTATTTAGAATTAACATATTAATTTAAAAAATTTTAATGGTTTACTTGAAATATTAAAGCCATTATTATTGTTATTTTTATAAAAATTATTAAGTATTGAAATTAAATTGTATGTGAAATAATTTTAATTTATTGTTCTTAAGTATAAATAATTTGTGGCGTTAATGAAACTGCATTGTACTCCTTTTAATAATATGTCCTCCCTTTCTATATCGAGTCTGTGGTAAACACAGCAACCCCTAGTTCCAATTGGAAAGCACTCTTGACTGCAGTTGGACCATACTGAGAACGGATGGAATAGTTGTGTTCCCAGAATGTATCTAGAATCTGGAACTACAGTTCTTGAACACGCGCCAGGAATAATAAAGTATGTCAACATTTCCCGCCAGAAAATCTTTAACCTTCATTTCCAGTACGCCGCTTATTTTAGTCTATAATTTATTGGTATAAATTAGGTTTATGGCTTATGCACATTTCCTGCTGAAAGAATATTTAACAGATCTTAATAATAATGTACCCCACAATCCTAAAATCACGAACGGGTTTGACATGTGTTTACTGAGCCGTACGATTATGCATTAAATATATATGATGTCAGCAAGTGCCCCTTTCTTTCCGCGCTGCGNATGTGTTTACTGAGCCGTACGATTATGCATTAAATATATATGATGTCAGCAAGTGCCCCTTTCTTTCCGCGCTGCGGAAATACATGCTTTCTTCCACACAGTTGACGACTTACACGAACGAGGACTTGTTATACGAGATGTTGGACTAGAAACCCTATGCAGTATGTGGGTAAAGTTTTGAAACTTGCATTTGAGTTTTATTTTTAGTAAATAAGTCAACCTGTGCACCCCTNATGCAGTATGTGGGTAAAGTTTTGAAACTTGCATTTGAGTTTTATTTTTAGTAAATAAGTCAACCTGTGCACCCCTCAGCGTTCGATTAGCCAAATTGCGCGAAGTGGGACATAAACAGGCACCATTTTAAAAATTAAATACCCTCAGTTCGAAACAGACTTAATGTTCGTCTCACAGCAGCGCGATGCGACGAGCTGGAGCCAATCAGAGTGATGCAATTGGCTGTCGTCTACCGCCGGCGTCGACAGTGTCGCACGACATTCTGACGTCGGTTTTTTTCGGGGTCGGCAAACGACGGAAAAGGAGATAAAGTATTGAATATTTACTTTTTATTGTAAAAAATAAGCGGTTATCATTTTGCACAAGGTACTTATATTCTACATATAAATTAATACTAGCGACTCGGCCCGGTTTCACCCGGGTACAATTTAATTTTTATAGCGATACACTAATAAATAAATTGGGAAAAGACAAGTACAATATTATATTATAGTAAATTAGTAAACTACTCTCATATATAACATACATGCATACACGTCACACCTGTCTCCCAGAGGGGTAGGCAGAGATTATGGACCTCAATTTACCACGATCCTGACATACCTACCTCCTTCGCTTTATCCACATTCATACATCTCTAATATAACAATATTATATGATAGTGGTTTAGAAAATTTATTTGTATACAACATTAATCGTTTTGCCTCCGACCGCCAGCACAACAAGATTTATGTTTCATGTGACACGCGAAAGGGCTACGTATAGTTGTCTGTGTGAAAAACAAGCTCCACTCAAATCCACTCCAGCCACATTAAGTGTTTGACCCTGTGCCTTATTTATGGTCATACCAAAACAAACTCTTATTGGAAATTGGACTCTTTTAAAATTAAAAGGCAAATCCGAGGGAATTATTGGTATTCTAGGTATTAAAACAGTTTCTCCAGTATCGCAGCCAGTTAGAATAGTACCTTCAATGAGATAACTTTTTAAACTTTTTATTTGAAATCGAGTCCAGTTCCATAATTTCGGTGGATTTTTTGGATTTTTATTTTGCAAGAACATTATGGGAGCTCTAACTTTTAAAATCAGTTTGTGTGGTGGCATGCCAGAAGGATTCAGTGAATTAAGAAATTATGTGGGATAGTGCACAGCTTCTTCACTGTCGAGTACTGTATCTACTGAGCAATAGACTTGTGTTTGCGCATTGAATTTTGCGAGCACTAATTCATAAATTTTTTCGAATTGTTCATTAGTAGGCGATAATATCGCTCTTTCTTTGAACCTCGATAGTGTCTTATTTGAAAGGTCGTGTATTTCAGGTTATACGTTATCTATCAGTTGTTGGTGGTCCGTGACTAAAACACATATATCACTATTGAGAGAAATTTTTCCACAATCCATTGGAAGCTCTCCATTTCCGACTTTCAGTAGCATGTCAGCAAACATACTGTTATCTTCTGAAGACATACGTTNTATTGAGAGAAATTTTTCCACAATCCATTGGAAGCTCTCCATTTCCGACTTTCAGTAGCATGTCAGCAAACATGATGCTATCTTCTGAAGACATATGTANAGCATGTCAGCAAACATACTGTTATCTTCTGAAGACATACGTTCTCTCATGTTTGTTTTGAGTGCTAGTTTTGTTACGTTGGGCCAAAGACACGATATTTTTTATGATGCATTGACTCCATCAGCTCTAGTTCCTCTCGCCACCACCGGCAATATTTGAGGAAAATCTCCTGAGAATAAAACCGTGCAACCACCCATAGGTGTATTTGAATTTCTTAAATCACGCATGTTCCTATCCCGAGCTTCGACGGAAGTTTTATGCGACATAGTAGCCTCATCCAAAACTATCGATGAACAGTTCTGTATTAGTTTAGACGTGTTACTTTGTTTTGAAATGTGACATACGCTTGTACCATCATCACAAACGTTCGGGGAAGTTTAAATGTCACATGTGCCGTTCTTCCTCATTTTAAAAGAGTGGTTGCGATGCCTGATGATGCTACGGCAAGAGCAACATTACCACTAGATCTAACTTTAATGAGCAGCAAATTAACTAAGAAAGTTTTACCTGTGCCACCCGGAGCACCGAGGAAAAATATCTTGCCTTCTTTGTTTGTTATGAATAAGAGTAGGGCATCATAGACTGCTCTCTGATCGGGGTTCAGACTTGGTTCTTTCTGCCAGAGGGTTTGTAAAAGCCGAGATTGATCATACGATGTCTCCCTAAATAATTCAGCATTGTTAAGGTCTGAAATAGCGTTAACTGGCAAAGGAAGACCAAAACCTGTGATGGATTTGCCTGCTAGAGATTCTTTTATTTTGTTTACTTCAATAAACACTTCGTCAAATATGTTTTGGCTATAATTTAAATCTTCCAATCCTGACGTCCTCCGTAGTCGATGTAATATATCTTCAGACATACATTCGCGGTAATTATTCCAAAGACTCACCAGGTCAGAGATTTGGCAGGAAGCTATTAGGATGGAAAATTGATATCTAAGCGATCTTGCTGAACTGCACAGTGCAGCTTCCGACAGAGTGAATTAATGTATTATGATAAATATGAAGTTCTTTGTGGTTAGAAAAGACAATGAATTTTAAGTTTCTTTTTACTGCGTAATTTAAATTGTAAATCGTTAATGTTAGCCGACAATGGTGGACGAAACACTTAATCCTTTATGTACCCCCATAGAAAAAAATCGCACGGGGTAATATCCCGGCTTCTTGGGGGCCAGTGATGAAGAGCCTGGTCACCAGCTGCTCCTCGACCAATCCAGCGTTGCGGCAACGTCTCGTTCAGGTATCCGCAAACAGCTAGGTGCCAATGGGGTGTCGCACCATAAATAAAACATCAAACCGGGAGTTACAAACGCCATCCAAACCGTAACACCGGACATGCTGACAAGAACGTGGAACGAGTTTGATTAACGCGTAGATGTCGTTCGGGCCGCTCATGGTGGTCACATTGAACATTTATGAATGTATGGTAAACAAACTTCACAGTTCCACGGTTCATTTGATTGGTCAGCCAAAGTTGTAGGTTGTTTGGTTTTGATATTATAGACCTTCAAAGTTGGGGTATTCTTTTATACTCATACTGTATACTCTTTCGAGAGAGCACTCTTTCACACGATGGCGAGAGTGCTACTTTGCGCGCTCTCTCTCTCTCTCTCTCTCTCTATATATATATATATATATATATATATATATATACATATATTTTTATTTATTTATTTATCTATCTATCTATTTATTTATGTGAAATTGAGACAGCCTGCGTGCAGGCAGTTGATGCCAAAAGGCGCAAGTGAAATCGTAACTAATATATGTTAAAAAGGTAACAGAATATCAAACAATTATATTACTACCAGAATAACTGTTAGGGCTTGAAATATAATTCTTGTTTTAAACATTTCCGTCGTGTTACAGCAATTGTATGCGCACACTATGTAAAAGCGAAAAAAAAACAGCATGGTAAAACCGATACCTTTTGTCAGAAATTCCTATCTATATATTTATAAATGCGTATTATTTAAGTTATTTCGATGACTAAAACAGTTACAATGATTCACCTGCAGGTTTAGGCATGGAAAGCTACTATGACCTGACCTTTACACTGTAAGCCAATACGACGCGTGGCCAGAGAGTGCGAGAGAGCGCCAGCGAGTGTACAACTTCGTGCTCTACCTGTGCTCTTGCTGTTTTGCGCTCTCTCTCCGACGCGACGAGTTGAGACTACCAGCGAGCGTTCTCCGTGACGTCGTTATCAAGTGTTCGCGAGAATGAGAACGAGAGAGCGCTCTCTGGGCCAACTGAGGCACGGCCTTAGTTGAATCTTGCTTAGTAACCTTTTTTTTATACTTCACGCACCTGTTGTAGCTCAAACGTTTCTTTGCTACTTGCCCTTCTACTTCCGAACGTCCAACGTGGTGGATCTTGCCGAGAGTCAGTGCGTTTTCTGAGGTTNATCGGGTCAAGATTCCTCTCTGGTGAACGTACCTTACTATAAGGCCTCTCAAATACTGCGTGCATTTTCTACAGACCAGCGAAACCACCAGACGGCAGTTTTCACTGCAAAAAAAAAAAAATTCTAGTTAACTTCCTCAAATGTAATGCAAGTTTTTTAACCTGCACACTGTGTGGAAATAATACCATCACATATCTCGCTGCAAATACAATAATTGTATAGTTTGTATAGGAATGTTTAGTGTCGCTACTATACAAAGATGTTAAGTTCCTTACGCACTTGATTCTTTCCTTAGCAAACGTAGAAAAGTTACCATAAATGTATGGGGAAAACGTTACCATACTGGCTTTGTCACTATACGCATGCAACGATGTAGAACATTTGCGGATAATTTCTCGTAATGTTAGTTATACACTGCCCGCAATATAGCTGTTTACACTATAGGCTTCTCACGGTTACTTCCAACTTTTCTGAAGCCCTGCTCAAGTTCTACTTCCAGGATATTCCTCCTCCTCNTATAGGCTTCTCACGGTTACTTCCAACTTTTCTGAAGCCCTGCTCAAGTTCTACTTCCAGGATATTCCTCCTCCTCATGTAAACAAAGTTTAACCAAATATATAAAATTACACCAAAAGGGACAACGCACCGCATTCGTGCGCACTCGGTGTAACATTATTTTGCATTAGAACTATTTCTTACCAGGCGTTACCAACACACCTATTTTCTCCCTGTTTTTATTCATATTATTTATAAATGAAATATTATAATTTGTAGATGTAAATGTTTAATTTAATTAAAAATAAGGTACTTTAATTTTAACTCGTGTACAACTCATGTATATAACTCATGCATGCGTCACGTATTCAGGAAACAACCGAACACGTCATGAATAGGGTGAGTTTTCAAAGGTTTGATTCAAAAAGTGTGAAGAAACAGCGCGTAGACTATATCCAGTGCCGTATACAGCGTGGTTGCAGTATTTCAATCATAGTTTGGAAACAGCGTTAGCAACAGCCAGCATCTCCGCAGGTGTGGTGACATTTCTGCAGATAAGAGTTTTATGTCGTTAACTGTTTTGTAAGTAACCGAGTTGTTCATCAAAAGTACTAACAGACACTTGGAAGCGATAGGAAAAAAATAATTTAATCTGCACGTGTTCTGGAAAAAAAAAACGGAAAACACCAAGTGAATTAATTCCTTTCCTGCAGGCAGAACAGGACGAACCTAGGAAGCACTTTTACGTAGAGATCTTGATGAAGTAAACGAGCCATCTCCACTGAAGGTAGGGGGCCGCGGTGGTGTAGTGGTCAGACTACTCGCCTCCCACCTTGGTGAACCGGGCTCGATTCCCGGCGGGGTAGCTCCTGGGTTTTCGCACGTGGGAATCGTGCCAGACGATGCCGCTGGTAGGCGGGTTTCCTCGGGGGGTCTCCCGTTTCCCTCGCCCCTTGCATTCCGGCGCTGCTCCATCCTCACGGGCTCTCAAGACCTCGATGTTAAGAGCCGCCCAAATCTCTCCACTCTGAAGGCTTCTAGTCCACTGGCCAACACGGCAGTCAAGCGTTCTGTTGAATAGCCGGGCCGGTACGACGAAAATCCTTATAAAGTAGATTGTAAAAGGCCTTAGTGAGCTATACTTATGTAGATGCGCAAGTATTAGGCTGAAATCAGGATGGTGGACGACTTGGGGGAACCACCCACGGTGCAACTGGCCGGGTAGAATTCGCGACCTCACGAAGACGCTATACCGCTTCAACAAACATGCTCCGTCTCCCGGGAGGCGACAGTTTTTTCCGCGTTTGCGTCCCCAAGACGAAGGAACTTTCACCTCACGATCGGGACGAGTGAAACTCGCTGCTTCTCCGATGCCTACTGCAGCGCGGTGTCGTAAGGCCAGGGTTGTCCAGGTTACGTCTTGACTGCGCGCCGAGTGAAAGATCACGTGCAGGTCGTTCTGTAGACTGGCGTAGGTTGCAATCCGTCCCGTCGCGTCTCTTCCGTAGCAATGTTTTGTGATCACTCGATCTGGTGCTGTGCTTCGCGCGATGTGCACATCGTATACTGTGCTATATGTACAATTATTTAGATCTTGCTAAATATCGATCTCTGTTAACGTGCCTCAGAAATAGACGTTGAGAGAGAAAGGGAGAATAAAAATAATAAGAAGCGAAAAATAAAGAACAAGAGAGAAATAGAAAGAAAAAGAGACAGAAAATAGAGAGAAAGAGTGAAAGAGGGAAAAAGAGAGGGAAAAGAGAGAGCAAATGAGGGGCAAATGTGAGATAGAGAAAGGGAGAAAAAAGAGCGAAAGATGAGAGAGAGGAGAGAGTGAATTTCTTGTTCACCATCCATCGATATACCATAGCTTCACCATAACAGCATCTCTTTATCATATCAGATACAATTACTATACTTCTGGCACAGGAAAATTTGCAATACGACGTCATGTGTGTATTCTGGCATTAAACCCTCGACGTCGTCGCTTCATCTGCACGGGGGACCGGCAGAAAGCAACTTAGATTGCTACTACGTGCTTTCACTAGGAAGCCCGCGCACTGCACCGGCGTTGTAGTGCGCGCGCGGGCCATATGAAAGAATGTTTTTTTTATTTTTTCCGAAAGGTCTGTTCCGAGCCAAGCCTATCCGACCCGAGTGGAATAGGTGCACGCCCTGCTGAAGACGGCAGGTGCGGCGGACAATTATTGGGTCCAGCCTACTATACAGAGTGTCCACACTCCAGACGTAGTTTCTCTGGACCTATAACGACGCAAAGCCCTATACGCTATAACCGGAAACGCATTTGTCCATTTAATCGTGTTGGAAGTCGCGGCGTACAGCGCCTGGAGAGCAAGGCGGCGCGACCATGCGTGTAGGACAAGTAGCATAAGTCGCAGGCGCGCGACACACAATTATTACACTCGCAGCATCACGCGCCCTACTTCGCACGCAACGTGTTCTACACGCATGATCGAGCAGCCTTGTTCTGCAGGCGTTGTACGCTGCAACTTTGAAAACGATTATTTGATATAAAAAGACGTTCACGGATATAAGTGTAAAATACTTTTGTGTTGCTATCGAGCCCAGAGAAAACTGTGCCTGGAGTTTAGGCACTCAATTTCGTATAATACTGCTTCATTGACGCAATAATGTTGCTCAAAATCGGTCACAGGAACAAATTTTCGCGAGTGTTATCATTCGCCATGTTTTTTTTTTTTTCCATCTTCTGTTTATCAGTTTTTTGGCGTGACGTCTTCTTCTCGTTTATCTAAGAAAATTTCAAACATGATTACCGGGAAATAAATTGCTCACTACATTCTGCGAGAGTTTTTTTGCTGCTGGTTTTGCTGTGTACTCGTTTTTTAGAAAGCATTAAGTTATTTACTGTTTCTGTTACTAATTTAGCATGTAGTTCGTGATTACAGACGTACGGAATTGCTAATGCCTTGACAGAGAAAAATGTTGTCATCAAGTTTCTTGGTGGCTTAGTAACCTATTTGATAAGTGAAATTCATAGCTTCTCCTCTCCTGGAATTATGCAGTTTGCCTCGTGTGCGTTATCCAGCCGCTGCCCGGATGAGGAAAGACGTTGGCTCGGCGACAAGACGCGAGTGTGGAACAAATAGCGGGGGGAGGGTGGCTTGCTTTCGCCGGGTAATAGGAGCCGTGTTCGTTTCCCCTCCGCTGCGCACAGACACCCTAGACCGGTCGACCTTCGCGGATGCATGTGCCCCGAGCGACGCACTGCCGACCGAGCCAGCGTCGCCCGTCCGATAGTTCCGCGATCCGCCGCTCGTCCGGCGCCACCGTACGTACGGCCTGTCAAAACCATCGTCCACGCCTCCATCACACTCCTCAAGCCGCGTTTGACGAGGAGCGCGGAAGCGATAAGGGCGACACTGCCACGCGGATCGAGTGCACCATCGCCGCTAAGCGCAAGGTTCTCAAGTGTTCTCGTCGCACTGTACCTGTAGGACTTTCAGCGGTGACCTTACTATTTCATTGATGGAAAGTCTCTAGGAAGGTTCAAAGCAGAGAGCCCTCGAGTGGTTCTGTGTTTATCTGACTCGCATATTTTGAGATACAGAACTTTGGAAAAGCAGTTTCTAGCCATGTTTAAGTGCTCTGAAATGATGTTTCTAATACGCGTGACGTCATGAAAGCACTCAACAGCCCTCGTCTGAAGTGTATGTGATCAGTACATTGCACGTACGTTTAATAGTTTCTTAGAAAACTAGTATTTCAAACACTGCATCACAGTTCAAGCGCCAGGTATATACGCGGGAGCATTATTTTTATAGATTTTTTCCACCACAAATTCTATTTCAGCAGGTGCATTATAACAGCCGAAGTAAAATAATTGATTATTTCGTGGGAGCGACTACAGAGGTCATAATAGCTACGGCAGTCGAACAGAACAGATTTCAGAAAACGCATTAAGTCATGTCGTCCGAAAAAAAAAAATCCATGCAAAATCTACGTTTGCGGGGTAGTGGCTGAAAATAAAAAAATCAAAGATGGCGGGGCCTGATCCTCCTTAAGGGGCCTCCCTAGCAACAAATGCAAGCTGCTCAAGGTCACGTCCCGCCTTATGGAAGCATGGAGATGGGAAATATCATAAACAAGCTTTGCGTGTATTCTCTTTCCTCAGAATTGCAAGCGATGACTATAGCGTTGTAATGCAGCAACCTGTTGAGAAGAGAAACAGCATTGTCGCTACATCTTAAACACTTGTTTTACAGAAGAATAAGCTTCATGAACAGAGGGCAACTTAACAGCAATCTTTACTGACTTTTGACACGCTTCAACGACCACATCTATGTTTAATGGCCAAATTTACAAATTGACAGCAATATATCGACTTTCATTTCTGACGTGAAAAAAAATATATACATACATTGAAACGTCACACAGTTTTTAAAAAATTAGAATATATGTACATAGGTACTTACAATGAGGCCCATATGATGACCATGAGGAACCTTAACGTAATAAATCCGACTAAAGGCGTACAGCTTGCCCTTTGACCTGTGACGGCCTTGGACCTCTCACTTGCAGGGTTGACAGATGTACAGATTTACCCAGAACAATTCCGATTTTGCACATTTTGTTCCGCGTGCTGTTCTTGTCTGTGACTGTACGCTGAATGTTCCGATTTTTAAGATCAACTGCATAACCTAGCAAAAATTAATGCGATTACAAATGATTGATCCTAGCATCCTTTGAAGATATGTGCATTGCTGTGTTATTTTCAAAGCACACTCTTGGTATTCAAATAATTACATTTTTTCGCAGTCCCACAATTCAGAACTGAAAACTTATTTTAACAAAGAAAAATTTAATATAATCCACATCAATTAAATTTTTAGATTAAATCGGTGTACAATTGGGCCCTATTTAATATAACTATGAAAGTTTGATTTATTAAATGTGACTCTGTTGGACACGTATACAAACTTTGTTAATTTAGGATGAGTCGAAAAAAAGCAATGTCACCAACTCATGTACTGGTTTTTTCTTTCTGATCTGGCAAGCCTGCTTGTAGCTGCCTCGCGAATTTGTTTATTTTACGAACTCAAATGAAAAGGAAATAATTTCGCAAGTCCTCCGAAATTTGAAGTTAATTAATCGACATTATAATGTTACAAGTTACGTCTGACGTTTAAGTTTCGCGATAATGCATTATTGTGTATCGTTACTAATTTACGCGTAGACAGGATGCCAAAGACGGGAAACCACATCACCTATAGCTGGCAGAGTTGACACTCTTTCTCGCTTTTATTGTTAGTACTTATTTGTCTATTTTGCTCTTATGTTATGATGTTATGCTGTCATTTTTTGTGTTCGTCGTACTGAGCTCACGTTATATAACTGGCGGGTGTGTTAATGTTAAAGTTATATTAATATGGTTGCTGTGCTAAGTAAACTCATTCGCTCCATTCGCCGCTGTTTTGACAGGCGAGGGGAGGGCCTCTCAAATTGTGCTTAGGGCCTTAGAAATCGTATAGCCGCTACTGCATGAGGTACACACAGTGCTCCTGCCGACTTAGCTAAGCCGTATCTGTAACTTGCACTAATGCAGCTCTAAGAAAACTCTTCCGATGTTATTCCGTTATTAAACACATTCTTGAGTGCACAAGGCAACGGAAAAGGAACTGTGTGCCTATTTATCGATTGGATGAAAATAAAAATGGAGACTGCACAGCATGTAGGCCTGAACAAACTTCGCACACCTTAACTTTACTTTGCGTAAACACTTTAACGTACGTTATATATACAAGTACACTTAATCATAGCAAAAACCACAGAAATACTTTTTGACACAAGGGGCCGTGGTGGTGTAGTGGCTAGACTACTCGCCTCCCATTTAGACGAACCTGGTTCGATTCCCGGCGGAGTCGCTCCCGGATTTTCACATGTGGAAATCGTGCCGGACGATGCAGCTGGTCGGTGGGTTTTCTCAAGGATATCCCGTTTCCCTCCGCCCCACATTCCAGCACTGTTCCGTGCTCAACCTCAGTCACCCTCGTCGGCTCTCAAGACCTCGATGTTAAGAGCAGCCTAAATCTTTCCTCTCCACTCTAGAGTAGAGGCATGTCTACAATACTTAATGGCACCGTCGAAGGTCTTTTAGCTTTTTAACCTAACTTGCGGCTGTTTTCCACCAGCAATTCACGGCAAATGCGGGTGACGTCAGCGCACAAAGTATTTGTGCTCAAGACTACGTGGAGTTGATGCGCGATATTGGCCGGAAGTAGAATGACGTATGTTGTACACAGATGCGCCTCTATAATCCATTCGCGGTATCTTCACATTTTTCGAATAAAACCTTTGAAAAATGACCCCATGTATGACGCGATTGGTTGTTTCTTAAACATGTCATGTATCACAAGCGTTTTATGCTCGCGGTAACATGAAAGTATCTTATTTTTTGGTTAAATTGAAATTTTACCAACAATTTATTTATATATTAAAATATTTAATTCATAAATTAGTAAGAATAATAACAGTGAGAAAATAGGTGTGTTGGTAATGCCTAGTAATAAATAGTTATAATGATAAATATTATTACACTGAGTGCGCACGAGACACAGTAAGCTTAATTTGCATGAGGCGGAGGAATATCCTGGAAGTAGAACTTTAGCAGGGCTTCTGAAAAGTTCGAATTAACCGTGAATTGGAATATAAGAACTAGTTTGCGCATTTGAAGAATTGCAGAGGCAACGGAATACGACCCTACCAACATGCACACCGGAGGGAGGGCACACACAACTGCGATGGCACTCGAGCTGGCGAGGCGGGACTTGGGAACCCGCCAGAAAACAACAAGTTACTGACAACTAATGAGCCTACATTCCTCTACATGGGTGCAAATGCATTTTAGTGAAGTTCCTAAAAGCTTAGATGGCAGCTAGGCGTTGACGTCTCATTGACAGCAGTATCATCGGAGATGAAACCAGAAGCATGTGAAACAGTACCAAGACAATTAAAATACACGAGTGACTTACCCGGGATTCGGATTCAGAAAAACTCGTAAAATTAAGCTATCGTGCAATCAACTGCATCACGGAGGTAGAACTCCGAGCACCAACTTCGGGTGTGATCAGTCTAATGTTTTGAATGGTAGGGTTCACTGGCCTGGAATATTTAGATGGCCATCATTTTGAAAATAAGTGCCTGAACCACTAAAAACACATACGCTTACATGTCCTACCATAACGCTACTTCTGTGAAATATTTGGTGGAAGTCGGTTAATTGGTATTCGAAATGTGGCGTAAAAACTTTTTTTTTAATTGGGCTATCTTACAAAATTGCTTAAAAAGAGACTCTGTACACAATGTTTCTAATATATGCTATCAGCTTAATATGGCCACCATTTTGAAAATCAATGCCTGACCATATTTAAACCATGTAACTTTAAATGGCCTTCTGAAGTTGTGTAAAATTTGGTGGAAATTTGTTTAATTGTCCCGGAAATATGACAAAATGTTCAATTTACTCCCTTGACATTATTTTGCAAAAATATACGGTAAAAGAGGATTTCTGTATGCGTAAATTATGCTTATAATTAATACTGTTTGCGGACAAAATTTGATTGAATTTTGTTGAAACGTTTTATAGAAATATCAAGTTAATCTAAACGATGTATTTAAACCCCATTAAAACATGCCTGCCGCAAGTAACACACGTTAATTTACATGCCCTACTGTAGCGATACTTCTTGAAACTTTTGTATGAATAGGTTGATTGGTCATCGAGATATGTATGTCATAAAACCTCCAATGTTCATGTGACGATCTTCATACATGGAGGACAAAAAGTTTATATATTAGCATGTTCGACGATTGCCATAGATACAAAGTTAAACTTACATATATTACATAGTTTCATAGATGTAACACACTAAGCTAAAATGTTTGTATAAGCGCCATTAGGAAAATAAGAGACACACTTACAACATATGAATTAATATGGCCTATCACAGTACAACGTCTTCGCCAGATTTGGAATAGATCAGTTGATTGTTTCCCGAGATACGACATAAAAATGGTATTACTTCATGTGAGGCTATCTTACAAATAGGCGGAGAAATAAGTCCTGCATAGACAATTTTAATGGATATAATAGATACTGTCAGCATACAAAGATAAGTTGAAATTAGTTTTGTAGTTTCGTAAATACACAATCCTGAGCTAACATTTTGAAATAGCCGCTATTTTTCAAATATGCGTGTCTGACACTCTCAAAGTTTATCAACTTACATGGCCTGCCACAGTGCTGCTTGTTTGCCAAATTTGGTAGAAATAATTTTTTTTAGGAGATATCGCGTAATTTTTATTTGTCACGTGATACTATTTTACAAAATGGCGTAAAAAGAGATTTTGCGTGGGCACATTTGATGGTTGTAATATATACAGCCAGCATAGAAAGTTTCAATGTAATTAATTACATGGTTTCGACGGTATAACATACAAAACTAAAAATATCTATGTGGCTGCCATTTTGAAAATAAGTTTTACATGCTTTAACATATTAAGTACCATCACATACCGCAGTAATACTTGTTTGCCAAACTTGTTAGTAATGTGTCAATTGTTTCTCGGGATATTACAGAAAAACTTTATTAATTAATGAAACGCTAACTTACAAAATGGCGGACAAAAATAAGCTTTTTTTTTGCTTATATGTTGCTTGTAATAGATACTGTCAGCGTACAAAATTTAGTTGAAATTGGTCAAACACTTTTGTAGTTATAACAAATAAACCTAAAATATTTGTATAACTGCTTTTTTGAAAATCAATGCTTAATTACGTTCAATTACTTACATTAACCGAGCCTATCATAGTATTACACACTTGCCAAATTTGGCTAAAATTGGTTGAGTAGTTAGTTTTCGCTATATAACCTAAGAGCTTAATTTTTTCATGTGGCGCTATCTTCCAAAATGGCAAACAAAAAACAATATTCATCTCTGAATTCAATTCATAGAACTTGCGCTGTTAGCATACAAAACGTTGTTTAATTCGGTTGAATGTTTTCCGAGATATAACGTATCACCTTAAATTAAAAAATGGCCGCCGGTTTCAAAGTAAGTGCAGGGCGTGGTCGAAAACCATACAAGTCAGGTGTCCTTACTTAATACTATATGTGTACCGAGTTGGGTGAATTTTGGTTCTCGCGTTCAAAAATTGAAAAGGGGGGGGACACACACGCACACATCCTACACACATACCAACACACAGACAAGAATGTGATCTCATAGGCCTTTCTTTCCTTCGGAAAGTATGCTAAAAACGGTTGTTTACACGAACACGTGCTTTGAAAGTTAATTACATTTCCTCTGGCCGAGTTTTAATGTAACGAACATATAGAAAAAGTTTTTGAATAACATGTCGAAACTCAAGCCACAGCATCTATGGACTAATATAAATAAAAAAAAACTCCCTACTAACAATTTACCGCGTGACACGCCAATTCTACCAACTGCGCAGTAATCGCGTTCTGCGTCGCAGGACATTCGTCAACGAAATGTTCAAAATTACATCACCTGCACTAATGTAACACTGGACACGCAAGTATAGGATTTGAAATTTTAGTATAAACTTGTCGTCGGATAATTTCCTTTCGTGAAGGAAGAAATTTAAAACTATTTCTCGCGCTGCTTGAGATGTGTTACTGTAGCATCGTGATTGGTGTTGGGAGTAATATATATATATATATTGCCTCACGTTTATTCGCTGACTGTGACAGTTTTTCTGGTAATTCGGAAGTCGCAGTTAAGAAAGACGAAAACTAGTCTACTACCTCAGTCTTAACATGTCGTGCGAAGGTGTCTCTCGCCAATGGAAGCACAGAATTCGATACTAATGTGAGTCTTTCTGTTCTGAACCACAGAGCAGAGATTTATTACTTACGACAAAGTAAAACATTTACCATATTTCCCTCTTTCGACACAGGGTGTCCATGATGGCATTTACGGTAAACGATGAAACCTGATTTGTCATCACCATCTTGTGATGCCCAAAACTTAAAAATCCTAAGGGCACACTGCCTGCCGGCTGGCATGTGCGAAATTAAAATAGTAAATGCCATGTCAAGGAAATTTCGCCCCATTGCGTTAATTTTAAATAAAGGCGTTTGAAACAAAATGTATTCTTTACGAATTTTTTAGGAGAACATCCCTATCGATCGTATATTTCCAATATTTATAAGCAATATGTACATTTTCGTAAACCATAAATTTTAAAAATTCCTTGCAAACTTGTAACGGAAACATATCCGCTGTAGGGAACTTCTCCTAAAAAAATTCGCTAAGAATAAATTTCGTTTGAAACGCCAATTTTTTTAATTAATGCGCTGGGACGAAATTTATTTAACATAGGATTTCCTATTTAAATTTCGCAGCTGCGAGCCAGTAGGCAGTGCCCTTAACTACTAAGAATGCGGTATAATTATTTTTAAGAGCAAGTTTATGTTCGGTTTAAAAGTTTAGCTGTGGCAGAGCTTTGCTTATTTAAAAACTGTCGCGGTCAACGCGTATTTGATTCGTAAAAAAATAAACCATATTAGCAATGGGCGTCGCAGCAAAACAGCGATCGAAGTAGCTTCAACTATAACGTCGCATGAAGCCACCACCTGGCTGTTCATACATCTGAATACATCAAACTAGTAATTACAAATATTGCAATACATGTTCAACTACAATTCTAGAACTAAATAATCTGAAAAAAAATCAACTCACCTCGTACAACACGACGGAACCAGCCGAAGGTAGGCGGGGATTTGGCGACATTGAAGAGATTGTATGTCATATCCGTTACACGGAAAGCTGGCTGCACCACAAATGTTGTCGCCCATATTTGTTCCTCTTCGTTGATTTCACATAGTTTACAAAAAAAAAAACAAGTTGAAGAAGGATGTGAATTCTTCGTTAGCATATTAACAAAATCTTGCCAACTTCCAAAGTTGCGGAATCTTATATTGTCATTACGATCTTTCTGAACTATAAATGGAGTTCAACATGGCGTCTGTGACAACTAATTCCATCGCTATTAAAATAAATTTTTTTCGCAGTACGGAATTGGGGCAAGATATTCGATAACCACTACATTATTCTGGCCAGTAGCCTATGTCAGCAGTATTTTAAACTGGTTATTATAATTTCAAGTCATGCGTACACACTTAAGCAGTTTCTACCCGACGCAAGATACATGCAAAACTTGTACAAGATGCAGACCTTGCACTAAATTTCTTACGATAATTTCTGTGCCAGGCAGCTCTCGTATGCGATCAGGAAACTTAAAGTGTAATACTTTTTTATGCAAGTCGCACGGAACAAGCAATTCTATTGGTCCTTCTAAACTGGCAATGTGGCCAACTCTGTAACAACATCGTGCAAAGTGGAATGTGGTGAAACGTATTGTGGTTAAGAACACATAATATTTTTTAACTATTGTCTTCAGATCTATTTGTGTTGTAAGAGATAGAGGAACTGCCTTCGCATTAATTATTAACCACATATTTAATACAAAACTCAATTTTCAGGAGCTTTTAAATTAATATTGTCCACAAACTCCTTCCGTGCAAGATCAAATTTTGCTACATATTTTCTGTGCTGTTTGTGAACAGGTTTTGAAAAGAATTTGCTCGATATTTTCACGTAGAGTTTGCTTGCGAGGTCTCGTGTTTTGCGTCGTGTAAAAGCAGCTTCAAGTCAGGAACTCATTATGCGCTACTCTGTACGTGATACCCTAGTCAAGCTTGCATAACCGTGTGGAAGGAAACGGAACAAAAAAAAAAAAAAAAAAAAAAAAAANAAGATCCAAAATTACGTTCTTAATTTCAAATATAAACTCCATTGTTTTTCATTCTGCATTACACGTGTGCGCATGCGCAGGGCGTTCGAAAATCTATCGCAGCTGCTTCGAAAAAAAAAAATGTTTATTACTTTTATTACGTATCATCAAACATGGCTGACTGGCATAATACACAAAACTGCAGTAATACAAAAAAAAACTTCTATAATTTGCCCATTAACTTTATGAGTCAAACATTCCGCAGCTTTTTTTTTCTTTTTTTTTTTTTCGTCACTAATATTTTTTCTCGTGTCTGCAGGTAAACAGTGATACGTATGTATGAGCAATAGTAGTTTCGCCACAGAATATCGTCATGTAAATTGCATCGTAGCTTAAGTACTTCATTACATATACGATAGTAAAAGAGAATTATAAATCGTGAATGCCGGACTTGACAATAAAGCAGGAGACGTGAGTTTTCTTCCCTGAACATTCGTTGACTAACCAGCTCTTTTAATCCCATGAACCGTTAACTTTGTATAATTGCAAACTTTTTTTTTTAAGAATTTCTCCCACACTAAAATCAGATAGCCGCGCAAAGGTTTTTTTTTTTTTTTTCAGAACACTGGCTATGATTGGGTGCGTTCTTCCCAATGATTTGAACTCGAAAAGCGAACAAAATGACTCACGTTTTCGACCTACTTAATGACGAACACGAAGGAAGCATGTTACCAAACCTGCGGTCTCCTTATGCATTTTTTAATGCATGATAAGTTTGAAACTTCTTTTCTGTCGTGAGGGTTTTTACCGTGTCTATGCGGGTTTTTTCCCCTCTCCCTTCTTTAACTATACGCCCCCTTAGGGATGTAGTCCATGGCCTAAACTCGGCCATGGCTGCCAAATATCCCTCCTCGCCAAGATGCACGCCTCCTTTGCATGAAATTCCCTATCCTTTAAGCGTATGAGGTTCTACCTTGAGACGCATTAATCCCTCGTACCTACCGCGGGCCCCAATAACACATAGTTTTAAAGTAAGTTAGAAAAAAAAAAAAAGAATTAAGGACACTTCAACTGCGATCTTGATTTAATGTTGTTAATCTCGTTCGGCTGAACTACAATTGCGCGTAGGTCTACACGCTATCACCATATACGAATAATTTTTCATGCAGACAAAAAATTTGTGGGCGAAATCACAGAACAATTCGTTGCTGCGGCGATACCAGTTAGTGCTGCAGAAATAACCGCAGTTTCTGCAGCACTAACCTCTGCTACAACAATGCGAGCTTTCATGTGCAATATTTGTTTTTGTAATAGCGTTTTTTTTTTTTTATGTTTTAGAAGTGGGTTTTGTCTCTGAAAATAATAAAAATCTCAGGAGTTGATAATGACAAAGAAAATTTGCCATACTTGATTCCCATCCTTCATTCTACTGTAGTGATGTCTCGCTTCCAACAGAGTTGAGTTTATTTACATAAGCAACGTAATATTTATAGTCCACTCACGGTTACTTCCAACTTTCCTGAAGCCCTTCTGAAGTTCAACTTTCAGGTTATTCCTCCGCCTCATGCAAACAGAGCTCAACCTTAGTCTAGAAAATCACACCAAAGGGACAACGCATCGCATTAGTGCGCACTCATTTGAATATTTTGCACGAGAACTACACTGTAAGAAATTATTCGCAAATTTACCACATCAGTGTGTATACGTACATTCATTGTAGCGTTCCCACATTTGCTCAGGAAAGAGTAAAATGCGTAGGGAAGTTGCCAACTTTGTATAGTAGCGATGCTCGACATTCCCTTATTTGCAGCCGGATGTGAGGTAATATTTCCATACTGCGTATAGGTTAAAAACTTCCATTACAGTTTAGGAAGTTACCAGGAAATTGTTTTACGGTGTACAGTATTTCTTACTACCTATTACCAACACTCCTATTTTCTCCACGTATTTATTCATATTAATTTATACGAAATATTATAATTTATATATTAAATATAAGTAAAAGTTCAAATTACTCAAAAATGTACTTTTATGTTAACGGAAATATAAAACGTTTATGATGCATGGAACATTTAAGAAACAACTAAACAAGTGATGCATGGGGAGATTTTTCAAAGGTTTCATTTCAAAAGTGCAAAGAAACCGCGAATAGACTATATATATATATATATATATATATAACGATTTTATTGAGATCCGACACTCTGTTTACCAGCGGAAGTGTTTGACTTCTACTATAATGACTTTTAATTTTATCTTAAAAGTTGACATTGAAATACGTACAAACTGCATAAGAAATATCGAGGAAATATAATAAATCGTTAAGATTTCGAGATTTGTGCGAAGAAATATATAAATTTAAAATTCCAATAACTCGTTTAATTCATTTTTGGAAAGTAGTTTTCCTCCATTATAATAAATTTTTCAGACTATAATTATTATCAGGGCAAGGAATGTAATAAAATGCTAAAAATGTACGAAATAATTGTAACATCTTGCTGGATTAAAAATAACCCGACAGTTGAGGCCTAAAATAAAATGTCTAGAAACGAAAAAATAATTTTAAAAATAAATTGCTTATGTTATTGTATCTTATGTTTTGTGTACCAAACATACCTTTTATTATTCTCACGTCACGATAGCTGTGTCCACACTTTCTTTTTAAACTGTAAAAACTGTACACATAAGCTGAAAATATAGATATGGTAGTTTGAGAAACACGTAATACCTGGTATGAGATTAAATACAGCGAATAAAATGCGTAATAAAAGCTTAAGAATTTGTTTTATTCTCAAAAGCTGTTTCCTTTCTGTTTATTTAAGGGAAAAGGTTACAAATGTAATACAACTTACTTGCGAAAAACGCGTAGACCTATTTAGTGCCAATTTATGCTCACGTCTACATCACATACGAATTGCTAAACGCGTTGTGGTGCGTATTAAACAACACCATAGTGCCGCAATGAAGGTTAGGTCTGATGTAAATGGTATATATTAACTCTGTCTCACATAAAACTACCTGCACAGGGGAAACACAAACACGTTAAATATTATTGCGTACGTCAAAATGGCCTTCGCAAACAAAAATCTGATTTTGAACGAAAGCATTTGTTGATGTTTTATCTGCACGTTTTTTTGGCCTACTATTTTTTTTTTTTTTTTTTGCCTCTTTGGCGGTTGTGCAATTAACTTTTCCTGAAAAGACATCACGTGCTCCCGGAAACCGTCGTAACCACACTTCAAACACTGGGTCACCAAAACAATTTCCTTCGATTTTTTTTCTTCGAGTGTTCCCGCCCATCCACTTCTTATTGCTCTTCTCTTCCGGCGCTCACATTATGTAATGAGTTTATTAACAATGGAAACTTTGCGAGTCGCGCCGCTGCTGTAACTCACGTGAATGTATTGATCTGCTGTTCAATTAAACAAAGCAGCAGCGAGAAGATCAACACCGACAACAATAACACAACGGACTGGCTGTTGACTGCCGGATGTGGGTCCCGTAGCTGCAATCAAGCGGCACGGCTCTCGACGCATACACACAGGGGAAGTACCAGGCAGTGTTCCTAATGCATCTGCTTGAAAAACTCGTGCGATGCATTCAATACCGTGGTACCGTGTTCCTATTTATCCACAGGCTGAAAATGAAAGAAGGCGACACAACATGTAAACAAACTTCACAGACATTAACTTTGTAATGAAATATTATAATGCACGCTTTATATGTAACGAAGCTTAACCATACTGAAAACCACACAAATGAATCTTATAAAAACACACAGCTGCACTAATTAATGGCATCGTTGAAGATGTATTAGCTTTTTAACCTAACTTGCGACAAATTTCCGCCAACAATTCGCACCATAGTTGGTGTCAGTGCGCGAAGTATTGTGCAGTTGATGTGCGAGATTGGCCGGAAGTAGAATATCGTGTGAAGTACTCACACAGATGTTCTTTTAGATAAGTACCGGTGTTTTTGACTGCTTTATCGAATAATTACATGAACTGTATTCTGATTTATAGGCGCTATTCAATCACTGCATTTGCACATGTTTTCAGCACTTTATAAGCGAGTAGCCGCATGCGACCATACAACACGTCTGCCTTCCTCCATACTCTGGTCTCAACTGACCACAAGCGACTGCTTCCTGTTGAACAAAGAGCTCGTTCTCGAGGTCTCGGCTTCCTAGACCACAAACAAAAACACCAACAAGTATTGAGTTTCAACATACCGGCCCCCAAAAAGGGGTGAGTCACTTTTTCTTCAACACATATTCAGTGATTTCTTAAATGCTAAATGCTATGCATCACAACATATGACTACCAGTGATAATACTGAAACACAATGATACAAGAAATTCATACACAATAACATGTGAGTTGTACATTTGAGCAAGATCAATGTCATTATGCATAAGCCGCCAAGTAATCATCATAATTTATGCTTGGATCAGTACATAGTAAAACTGTTCTAGCACTACCATTAATTCACTGGAAGAGGACATAGCTTCGTAACTGGTCTCTTGTAGATTCCAGTAGAGGTCCGGATAGTAACTTCTCGTACCAGACCATCAGTTCTTGAAATGACTTCTTCGATGACTCCCATTCGCCAGTATAATGGTGGCACACTGCCTTCTTGTAGCACCACTAATTCGCCTGCCTTTATGTTTGCGGAAGATGATGTCCATTTGACCCTCTGCTGAAGATGATTCAAGTACTCCTTGGACCATCTGTGCCAAAACTGTTGAAGTTTCTGTTGAGCTAGTTGCCGTCTAGAGAGCAAGCCCCATAACTCTGCGTGAGTGGAATTTTAAAGACCTTATGCCTGCCTCCCACAGACCACCAAAGTGGGGTGCTCCAGGAGGAATGAAGCGCCACTTTATTCCTTCCTGTGTGGTGTAGACAAGAAGACAGGCCCGATGATTTTCATTCTTGAAAATAATGTTCAACACGTGCTGTTCTTTCTGAGCTCCAACGAAATTGCTTCCATTGTCACTGTAGATGTTTTCACACAGACCTCGTCGTGACACAAACCTCTTCAGAGCTGCCATAAGTGCTTGAGTGGACATATCACTCACAACTTCTAAGTAGATTGTCTTTGTAGCCATACAAATGAAGATCACAGTGTGACATTTAATCTTAATCTTGCTCTTATGTGTTCCAGATTTTATGTAGATATGTCCAGTATAATCCACTCCACAGTTAAGAAAGGGTCTTGCTAAATTGACTTGAGTGTGAGGCAACTGAAACATGAGTTGCTGTGAGGTTTCTGCCTTCAGTTTTTTTACAAACAATACAGTGGTGAAATATGCTTCGAATGGAAGCTCTTCCATTTACATTCCAGAAGGTTTGTCTTAATGATGAAAGTAACAGCTGAGAATCAGCATGAATCAGCCGCAGATGTTCCCTTTCGATGACAAACTGTGTCAGGTGATGTCTCAGAGGCAGAATTACGTGATGTTTCTGTCCGAAAGGAAACTTCGAGTTCTGGAGCCGGTCCTCAATTCGCAGCAGGTTGGCTTAAGGCATGGATTAAGGCATGAATTTGCTCTTACTGGATATTTGCTGGCCATTGCTTAGGGTATGAATTTCACTTGGATATTTTTGTGACTGGGCTATTCTGATAAATGTGTGTAATGATGTCTCTAGATCTTCCAGTTCCAGTGGACTAGTCTTCCTCATTGCACATGGTAACTTACAGTTATGTGAGAATCTTACACAATGTGCTATCACCCTTTGGAGTCTGGTTAGCTTGGAAAATCTCTTAATGATATGATCTTGCTTGGTCATGATGAGACTGATTTTAAGATTACGTTCTTCAGGTACATATTGAAAGATAGGCTGTGTACTTGTAGGCCATTGTATGACGAAGTCTGAAAGCCATGATGGACCATACCATTGCAACATGTTTTTAATAAGCTGATCTGGGCAGGCTCCTCGCAAAATTATATCAGCAGGGCTCTCTCTTGAGGATATATGTCTCCACTCAGCCATTGATGTGCTGTCTTGAATTTCTGACATCCTCTTAGCCAGGAATGTCTTCCATTTTGTATAGGATGCGGACAGCCAGGCCAGAACTATCGTGGAGTAAGTCCACAGAATAGCTTGACTTATATTGAGGTTGATTACACTTCTGACCTTCTTGAACAATCTCGCTAGAATAAGAGCACCACACAATTCCAGACATGGTAAAGAAATCCGCTTTAATGGTGCAACCTTTGATTTGGAACATAGAAGTTTAACCACAGTTTCTCCCTTTTCGTTTGTTGACCTCACATAAAGACATTCTCCATAAGCCCTTTCAGAAGCATCTGAAAAGCCATGAAGTGGGATGTCAGTAGGCGTTCCTGGTGCTAAAATATATGTGTCTATTCTGATTTTGTCTACAATGGGAATCTGTACATATAAAGCGTGCCACATTTTACCCAGCCCTGGGGGCAGAAGCTCATCCCATCCTAATTGGTTCTGCCACAACTGTTGGAGAAAAATCTTACAACATATAACTACAGGGCTGGTCAAACCGAGAGGATCAAATAGTGATGCAATAACCATCACAAGTAAAAGACCTTTGATGATATCCTACTGCACGGCCCACTTACAATCTGGAATTGATCGGCTGAAGGATGCCATATTAGTACAAGTGTCCTAATGTTATCATTCTTGTCCAGATGCAATGAAATGCTCTTTTTTCTAAATTCCTCTGGAATGTTTTGAAACAATTCTGGATTATTTGTGCACCATTTGCAATGAGGAAATCCACCACTATTCAAAAGCTGCAACAATTCCTGTTGTATTAACAGAGTTTCTTCAACAGTTTGTGCACCTGACATGCAGTCATCTACATAAAAGTCATGCATTACAATTTCCGATGCCTTAGGATATGTTTTTCTTTCGTCGATGGCTAACTGCTTCAAACACCTAGTTGCTAGGAAAGGTGCACCGGCAGTACCATATGTCACAGTAGTAAACTTGTATTCCTTGAGTGGAGATGAAGGACCCTTCCTCCACAATATCTTATGAACACCACAATCTCAGGAATCGAGCCTGATTTGTCGATACATCTTTGAAATGTCAGATACGAAACACACTTGATGTGTGCGGTATCTCATAAAAATGGAAAATAAATCCTGTTGAATTGTTGGCCCTACCATAAGTGTGTCATTCAAGGAAGATCCACTACTTGATTTAGCACATGCATCAAATACTACTCTCATTTTTGCAGATATGCTTGATTCTTTGAATACTGGATGTTGTGGCATGTAAAAGGTGGCATCTGTGGAATGATCTGAAGTATTTGTGAGCTGCATGTTTTCCAGTGCCTCTACGAAGTCCGAATATACCTCCAGGTCTGGTTGGCTGTTTGGCCTTATTTCGAGCTGATGGAACCTTGCGACTGCCATTTGATAGGAGTCTCCAAGTTGTGTGTTGTCACATAGAAATGGCAACCGAACTGTGAACCGTCCCGAGTCTTCTCTAGTAAATATTTATGTGAAAGGTATTTCGAGAGTTCTAAGAATCTCATGCAATTCTTATATTTCCGAAAGTTTCTTGAGCTGATCCAAACTGTTGTATATTCTCAAAAAGAATGCATCTCTTGATTGTTGTACTAAAACTTGGGAAGTTTCTGGCTCGTGGAATCTTCCTGATACTATCCACCCAAATTTGGTGTCTTGCAATATGGGGTGGTCCTTTGATCGTATCATTTTTCCAGGGTGAATAATGTCGAATAAGACATCTGCTCCAAGAAAGAGGCCAATTTGTCATGGCTGGTTGAATGCTGTGTCTGCCAAGTGGAGGTTGGTTGGAATATTCAATTGGTGGCAATCTACATATCTTCCTGGCAGATTAGCAGAAATCTTGGGTAGAACCTAACACTCAATTGTAACAGTATAATTTGTTACACAAGAGAGTACCACAGTTTTAATGCTGTGTTTGGTTTCTGCAGTTACCTCATTTATTCCTTGTATCGGGGTTGCATTCCATTATTTCTTCAATCCTAGATGCTGCACACATTCTTTTGTAATGAAATTAAATTGGGAACCTGAGTCCAGAAGAGTCCTGCATATATGTAACCGACCAGTGCAGTGGCGAGCAGGCTCTGCATTTGTGGTTTGATTTTGAGTGAGCAATAACTGAAATTTGATGACTTTTTCTGTATTGCTACCTCTTAAGCTGTCTGGTGAAATGTGGTATTGGTTCTGTTTCTGCAGCTGGTTTTCACGATTGCCCTTAAAATGGGGTGCTTGGTCACTGTGTGGGTCAGTGTGAAGCACAGTATGGTGTATCTCTGAGCAGGTGAGACAGGTCCCTGGTCTACACTGCCTAATGAAGTGACCGCCTTATAGACAGTTCAAGCAGAGGTTGTTATGTCTTACAAACTCTACGTGTTGTTGAATGCTGGCCTTCGCGAATTCTTCGCATTTATGTAATGCATACTGTTCATTGCAAAGTTTGCACTGAGTATAGCTAACTACATAGGACTGCCTATATTGCCTAACATTCTTAGTCTCCGACTCCGAGATTTCAGGTTTTAAGACTTGTAGGTTGCATAAGTTATATAGCCCGACATCTTACCTCCAAGAATTTCAACAGTTCGTCAAGAATGGAAAAGTTTTGGGACGATGAATGTAGCTCCCACTCCTTGCAAGTGGTTGCATCAAGCTTTTCTACCATAATTTGGGATATCGATAACTCATGCAATGGAATCTTCATATATATGGCCCTGATTGCGTTGAGATTGCTTGTAACTTGATTGACAAGCAACTGGAGTTCTTTGGTTGACTGCTTGTTTACGCGTGGAAAGTTTACCAAATGTCTTAGATGCGCTGTGACAATTAAACACAGATTGTTATACCTAATGCAGACCAAATTCACTGCAATTTGAAAACTGTCGCCAACAACTGGCAGGTTTTCAATTACCTTGTGGGCATCTGAAGTGAGCGAACTCGATAGGTTATGGAATTTCTGGATGTTGTCAAGACTAACATTGTTCACTGTTAAGCTACTGAACGTGTCATAGAAGTGACGGGACTGCATTACCTCTCCTCCAAAACTAGGAAGTGTAATGGTTGGCAGCTTCACTTCTTCCTTACTCACAAGTGAAGAACCATGTTTACTCTGCGCACTATCATGTGAAGTGTTGTGAGATTCACTAATTAACATCAGCATTCTTGTCTTCGGGATTCCCTGTCTTCAGCATGCACCTCAACTCCTTCATTGAACTCTAATTCTTCTTGAGCTGACTCATCCGTATTCCGGATAGCAGAAAGCTCCTCTAATCGTACTTTAATTGCATGCACATCTGCACCCCTTTCCAATATGCTTAAAAATGTAGACGCACGAGGGAGACTACCCCTAGGCGAAGCTGTCATGCAAATTAACCTTTTTTTTTTCCTTGTGATCTTCATCCGTGCTGCCTTGGAAGAATATAATGGATAGGGAAATACCAGGAGGAAAAGAAGTGCAATAGGCATAACTGAACAAGATAAAGTGTGTACTCAACTCGCTCTAGCACCGCTGCCTTCCAGGTGATGCTCCGTCTGCAGGATGGACTCCATCCTCGTAGGTAGACTGGGCAGACGTACTTGCACCCCCGGCTACAGGAAGTACTACTGTCGCCCGCCCATGAAGATGAGTGTGTGGCGCGCTAATGACCATCCATTTCCCGTCTTACTGGCT
>NQII01000199.1:182136-235546 GCA_002778355.1 Clitarchus hookeri | reverse complement strand
ATCATCATTCAGCAGCATTATAAATACGCTTTACCATGTACAAATCCGACCGGGAGGACTAATGTTTCAACTGTTGCATTGAATAATTATATGAACCGTATTCCGATTTATAGGCGCGATTGAATCACTGAACTTGCACATGTTTTCAGCACTTCATTAAAACACTGTTTATGTGGACATGCGCAGAAGGCAAAAAATAGGTAAACCTCATTTTTAGTATCTTGCCCTCTCCCCTCCTAATTTTCTTTGTTCCAAGGAAAGCTAGGAGTAGAAGTGGTAGGAAGAGTGCGCAAGTTTCGTGTGAGTAACATAGGCTACAAAGTACAGTATTCCGTATATGTTGGCATGCAGTATTTACGTGTGTAGAGGCTGTTCACGGTAAACTGAGCACTTTTGGAAGTCCTGCTGAAGATCTACTTGCATGCACGTTGTGTATTCTTCCGCCTTACATTGCCATGCGCCTCATCACTTTACTCATGCGTACGTAAAGTAAAACTGTAAAATTATTTAATAAAGTATAATTTAAAAAATTGGCTTATTTTTACACTTTGATGCAATAAATAAAAATAGAAAGCGAAAGAAATAATTGAAGTTACCCCAAATGATTATCTAACACTATTTTTTCGACGTTAAGATATGGAACTACTTTCCTTCCGTCGTCACCAGTTTTACTGGACGCATGTCACTCAGTGCGTTCGCCAAAATACATGCAGGTAGGAGCAGTGACATTCTTCCAAGGTTGATTTCAAAAGAGCTCACTTTATCGCCAACGGCCTTTACGTGGGTTAGCATAATTTGGGAGGGCTTGCAAAGAGCTTAACAACTAGATATTTAGGAAGTTGAGCGAAATGAAGTCGAAGCAGCGACGGCGTGTGGGGGTAGAGGAAACGACGGACGTAGGCCTACTCTGAGAAAACCCGGCCAGTAGCAATGCCCGCCATTTTTTCTACAGCGGCCCACCTGGAAATCGAACCGGGTTTGGCTTGGTGGGAGGCCGGTACAGTGTCCATGTGATAACTGCGAGAGTGTGTGTGTGTGTGTGTGTCTATATATATATATATATATATATATATATATATATATATATATATATATAAAGTAAGCTAATAAGAGTTAGTAGGTGTGACTGAAACGTACATTGTAAGAGTGTAATACCTCAACGAGCACGAATCACAGCTGCGATTCGATCGTTCGATTTAGCATGAACTGGAGGATTGTCCAAATGCAGGCACCACTGATGTTCAGCCATGCTTGCATCTAAAAACTGCGCAGTTCGGCCAGATTGCGTGGATGTCTTGTCTGGCGTTTTACTTGTTCTTACAAGTAGTCCCACGGATTTTCACTAGGGTTTTACTCTGGGGGATCTTGTAGGAAATTTCAGATGTGTCACTGCTCCTGAATATTAATCGTGCCAACCAATCACATATGTAGCCATGTTGTCATCTTGGAATGCAGGAATATGAGTATTATGGCTCGAGTTTCCTGTCCTCGGCCAGCTGCTAGATAATCAGAGAACCACCTGCAGCTTCACTGCACCTTACAACACAGTCCTTTAAGCCCGTCACATTGCCAAATGTTTTCCGTGAAACTGCCTCCAATAAATTTGGTCAAATAAGAGTTGGAATCTTGTGACGTCACCGAAACGTCATAAACGCCACCATATTCCTCTGAAAGAGTTGTTGTATTGCTCAAGTTTCCACGATATATGTTATATACAGTAGCTACCTGTTATAAAATTTGTTAGATGTTTGAAGAGTTCAACCAATAATAATCGTGTATATAAAAAACGGATATTTTCGACACCGGTAAACTTTAAAATGACGACAGATAACTATAAACCAAATAAGGCTATAAAGATAATTAATTTGTACAACATATATAATGATAATATATATATATATATGAATGCTGTTAGATAAGCCCATTAAATCAAAATAGTAAAAAAATAATAAATATATTAAAGGCAATTTCTTATATCGTGCAACTAATTAATATGCATGACAAATTTTATATTTAACTTGGAATTGAAAATAAAAATCACAAAGTTCTCAATCGTCCTTCCTGCAATGCGTTTCATGGTAACACAACAGCATTATACCGCATTGGAAATTAAATGTATGTTTAAATAAAAACCAGGCAAGGTCCATCAAATAAAAATGTTTGAGCGTGACGTATTTTCTCACACACACTCAAAATTATTGGACCAAATTTGTCTGATGGCAATTTTTATACTACTTCGTCTTTAAATTTTATTGTCAAATATATTTGAAGGAGACAATTTTACAGTGTGGCAGGGACTTTACTAAAAGCTTCGATTTGGGCGGCGTTGAGAACCGACGAGGGTGAAATGAGGTGAGTGTGGAGCAGCGCCGGAATGCAAGGGCGGGGGAAACTGGCAGACAAAAAAAAATTTATTTCCACCTCACCTCTCTTAGCCAAAGGCCATCCGAGGTTTTTGATTATTAATCTTCTATTCATTATAATCATTCTTTGCTACTTCCACTGCCAAGGGATCTTATTGGGCTTGGGAATCTTCTTCTTCCTTCCCTTTTTCCTTAATTCCACANCTTCTTCTTCCTTCCCTTTTTCCTTAATTCCACACGTTCCTGTTCTTCTTTTTCTTCATCCTTTTCTTTCTTATAGATTCATCTTCTTTTTATTATCCTTTCTTCTTTTATCATTCTTCATGTCCTTTTATCTTGTTGACCATCTTACTTCTTATTCTAACTATTAGCTACACGATGACAGGTAACAGTTGGTTTGACGCGGGTAGCTGAAGCGTGGTTGGCCGGCAGTGACGCGTACAGGCGCTCTGCCTTACAGCAGGGACGGAGGGAGGAAGCCGAGCCAGAGGAGAGCTATTTCCAGAAAGCTGGCCGCCGAGTGGAGTCGGCCGCGGGCGAGACCGCAAACCGGTCAGACAAGCCACACGACACAGGCGGGACGGCGACGCGGNTCCGCCACTCCAGCAGGTCCCTCTGTGCACACACTGGCGAGCCCCCCTTACCCTACTACGCTAACGTGGGTCCGTCGGCAGTTCTGTGGGCCCTCTGGCCTGCATGCTAGTATCCAAGTCGCTAGGAGCATGGGGTGTATGTCAGTGCAAGTCCATTCAAGAATTTAACCGTTAAATTAATTAGTTAGCAGCTATTATTTGATCATCCATATCTCCTTAATTGGAATATTAATTTCAATTTTATCATTAACAGTAATATACTTCTATTTGGTTTCAATTAAATCAATAAGGCCAAATTTTTTTTATCATTCTTTAGGTCGAAACTAATTGCATTATTACTTGTTACTTGAGAAAAATTGATTTTAATCAATACTTTTTGAGTGCGAAACAAATGTTATTATTAACAAAAATCCCAATTAGCCTTAAGTCGGATTTATTATGTTAACAATGGGCGCATGAACCGCAGCTGTGATAGCGGGGTTGTCTGGTGCCCTGGCAACAATCGTAGCCGTGGATACGCCCCGAAGGAGGAAGTGTCTAGATGGCAGGACAAAACAAACCAACGCAAAGTGGACATGGCGCTGGGTAAATCTTTGAGAGTCGCGGAGTATGAAAATACATGTTCTTTTAACTGGACTAGGGCGGGAGAAAGCAGGGTGGTTGTTGGTTTGCGAGGATAGACTTTTGCAAGTTTGATGCAGGGTGATATCGAATGAGTTAGGGTGGAGCTGATTTGTCAACCATGATCGCGCTGTGCGGCCCTGGTGGCGGGATACATAAGCGAGCCTTCAGCCCGCAAGAGGACAGCCATCTCTCAGAAACACAGGAAAAAAAATTGGAAAATTGAGTAGGAGCAATGCTTTAATGTGTGTTATTTCGCTTGCAGCTTATGTGAGTGGTCTGTGCTGTGTAGGTACCGTACAAGGTGGCACAGTGGTTAAACTGGACTCGCGTTCAGGAGGACCGGGGTTCGAATCCTGATTTCAGTTTTCCATGGTTTCGCCAAGGTCACTCCAGGTGAATGCTGGGCTTGTTCCTTGCTACAGGCCATGGCTGATTCCCTCCCTGTTCCAGCTTCTCTGAGNTCCTTGCTACAGGCCATGGCTGATTCCCTCCCTGTTCCAGCTTCTCTCTAATGACCTCGCTGTCTACAAGATGTTAAGCCCCATCTACCTACGGTTCCTACCTATCGTTGTGTAGGTGTGCCTTTACATGACCCCCACCGGCTGAGCCAGAGAGCGTACATCACCTGCGTCTTGCGAAGGGGCATGCGTACACACAGCTGTCGGATGAGATAAGCGGCCAGCACGTCCATTGTGCAGGTACGTATTTAGACTTCCGATTTGTAACACAGGAGGGAGACGCTGTCAAATCATTATTATAAGTAGCACTATTAAATTGAATCTGTATTTTAAACAAATCAGATGTCATTTCAGTTTTAAAATATTCCTAGGACAGTTCCATGTCAAAGTGAGGGTTTTGGAATGGGGGAGAGAGGCATTTATTCTATGTTACCCACCCCTACCCTGGGGGGTAAGATTGCATATTACACCAATATTTTTTACAACCTGCGTGTTCAGAAGATATTACATGTTTTAGACTTCAAATATTNAAGATTGCATATTACACCAATATTTTTTACAACCTGCGTGTTCAGAAGATATTACATGTTTTAGACTTCAAATATTTTGAACACACATTTTTGTATTGTGGTTTCACAGTCACTATGTGCCATGTGTATTTTGATCAATATTTGTTTAATATAATTAATAAGTCGTGTTTCAGTAGCAANGCACAGTCACTATGTGCCATGTGTATTTTGATCAATATTTGTTTAATATAATTAATAAGTCGTGTTTCAGTAGCAAAGATGATTAATGGCAAATTCCAGTTACTGCACTGGACTACACTCAGTGCGCACTGGCTGGCTACTGTCTGTTCCAGACTGGACTCAGATTGTGTGCAGTAGTTTTCCATGTTCCAATTGTCGAATGCACTGGAAAAGTGCACAGTGAGTGAGTGAAATTTNCAGATTGTGTGCAGTAGTTTTCCATGTTCCAATTGTCGAATGCACTGGAAAAGTGCACAGTGAGTGAGTGAAATTTTTGCAGCAGTCTCTCCACAATAAGTGCAGCCATTAGAATGCAAATATCGTTGGCTAACACTTGCTTCGGGCAGTCACAAGATAATTGCACTTAGTTTTCAGGGCACATTGAATGTGCACCCAGAGCATTTGATTAAAAAACACCATAAGATTTACATTCTGGCAAATGCATAAGTGCACAAAATAACCTGAAGCAGTAGCGTAATCAATAAATTTGCCCAGNTAAGATTTACATTCTGGCAAATGCATAAGTGCACAAAATAACCTGAAGCAGTAGCGTAATCAATAAATTTGCCCAGAAAATGTAGGCCAGCCCTAAAATATGAGTGAAATGCATATTGGAGACATCATGCACTAGGTTTACTCGTACCAGCACAAGAAACTGAAAATGCTGATTTAATATGCATTTTCATTTTGGTAGCACTGCAGAATCTAATTCAGCCTAAAGAGATAACTGTAAAAAGGTTTTCTCTGTCTATTGTTTGGTTCAAACTCTTTAACATTCTTCCTTGGTGGTCACTAGTGGTGCAAAACATTTATAAGAAAATTTAATAACACTTTCCAACTGACTGCTCTTGGTGCACAAAGAAAACTAATAGAATGCATCTATCACGTGACTGTATGAAGAAAGTTGCTTGTTTAACTACCAAGACTGTACTCAAACAGTCACTGTGATTCTGAAGGCAGTGTGGTCACTGCAATGTCCCATCATATGCCATTAAGATTCTGCCACTAATGTTTTATTGTTGTAACATCACAACTATAGCACACTAAGAAGAAGCCAGGGCCAGCATATCAGAAATAATACGAGCGGCAGCGTCAGAAATTCAAAAAGACGCAAAACACACCTGTCTTTGTGTTTGTAAAAATCACACACCGAACCTATCTATTTGAAAGTGTAGGAAATGCTGTAGAATGTGTTCAAGAAGTGACTACTTTTTTTAAAAATCATGTGCAAAGCATATTTTTGTCTTAAAAAAGTACCGAGGCACAAAATGCTAGGTTATTATGAAATCAATTTTGAAAGATGCAGAAGGACCTGCCCCATAACGCAGAAGCTCTTCAAAGAAAGTCGGGCCGGGATGAATGGCTGTGCGAGTGCTTCCAGGACATTTCATGTTGAATTGTGAGTTAATCACAAGAATGTACATTTTGTGTGATATTACGAAAACAACTGTCGTGCTCAGTAAGTATTTGCAGAATGAAGACAGGAGACATCTCTACAGTCAAGGACTAAATAGTTCAAGCCATATATGTACTTTTAAGAAAAATGACAATAGTGTACAGACTTTTTTAATATCATTTTTGAGAACAAAAAAAATAGTAATGGGCACATTGGGTGTGTGTTGTTGTATTCTAAGACCACGTAAAATGCAAGTTAATCATAAACACTGGTATTCAGGATCAATTTTCTGAACTGTCAATCCAGTAGGGTGTCCACTCAAATTCCATTTTGGAATCCCTGACATTTTCCTGTTTTCCAGCCCGAATCTTACTATTTTTTTCCCTTGCCTATTTTCAGGACCAAAACCTTCCTACACCATATTTTTCCACCGCTGACAGAACAAATATGCTATCAGAGAAGCAGAATTAAATTACGCTGCAGCAGACCAAGCAAGCAGGGCCAACATTTTATTCAGCAGATCCATATTACTCGCAATGTACGCTATTGACTCCACACGAGTTCCCGATGAAAACACGAAAATACTTTATTTTGTACATAGAGGTCCTATGTTACTTGGCAAAAAAAAATTTATTATTGCCAGTTCACAAACTTAAAAACTGAAATTTTTAATTACATATATGCTTATAACTACATGACCCTTAGCAGAGTAGCAAATTATTTACATTTTCCCTGTGACATGAAATTTCCTGACTTTTTCCTGTTTTCCCCGTGGGAGGACACCCTGTTAGGGTTGGATCTGCAATTTGTATGCATTCTGCTTTACGCATCATGTAAAATCACAGCAATAAAAAGCATTCTCATATGTAACACACATGGTCGACACGAGACCAACAAACAGCGGTGGTCAAAACTTCTTTACGGAATAAGAAAACAAAGATTATTGAATTTATTCGTGGACATATTTCTGAATGTACCACGGCTTGAGAGTTTCAGACAGCAAGCATGCAGGCTAGCAGGCGGACACGCGATGCGCTGGCATTGAGGTCACGAGGTGCAGTTCTGTAACACTCGCAAGGACCCGGTGGTTCAAAGGGCGTGACGTGCTGTGAACACGACACTCGCGTTACAGCAAGTGAGGTGTCAGGTTCGCCTGCCTTGGGAGCAGCCAGCCACAGTGATGTCACAGCAGGTGCGGAGGATCGCCAAGGAACCTTCACCCACATCCCTAACAGACGTTGACAGCCCGATCATGGGTCGTCGCAGGGCTTTTCTGACAGTTTTGCACAAGGATCCTTGCCCATGTCAAGGTCGACGAGACTGTGGAGAAACTGACGTGTTAGCTGGAAGCTTGCTGCGCTAACCTTGAACACCCACATCTTAACTTGCTGCAATTAAAGCCTGAAATCACATGGTAAAGGATAACACCAATTTTTGTGATTCGGTATTAAGTACACACTGTTCCATTACAATTTTAAAAATTCTCACCCCTTCATTTTTAATACACCTTTCATAACAAAACCAATATTTAAAAAATGGCAACGGCTGAGTTTACTGTAAAAAGAACTGCTGTACTAAAATCATTTAGTTGCAGTAGACATTTTGTTCTCAGATGTGGATTGTGATTGTGGTTATAGCGCACACTTGTATCTATGTGATCCACGTGACTCCTGTATGTTCCGACATATATTGGATTATGGGAGAAACCAAGAATGGTGGCAGTAAAGATGAGATACACACGTGCATCTTTGTAATTGTAACAGATTAAAACAACTTGGTTCCCTCCAATGTTGACATAGACGTTTGTAATGATTGTAAGAACGTAATTGAATGATAACTCAGTGTTAACAATGAATTAACCATTATTTTGACGCATGACGGCCTAGGGAGAGGGACGTCGTGTCAAGAGTGGGGAAATTTTTTATTCTGCGTAAGGTCTGTAGTGCAGGTTGGGGGTCGACTCTGCTGCGGAGGCATCCGTAGTATGACCCGTCACCGGTCCCTCAGGCTGGGACCACACCTTCCCTTTTAGCAGGTCCAATCGGAATACATTCAGTTTAGCGGGACGATCTTCGCTCGCCCACACTTTCCTGTTCGGCACGACCGGTTTTCCAACAAAATTGAAAATAACGAGTTTTCTTATGGTTACCTGAAACTAAACTACAAAAATGGTGCCAGCACGTGTAATTATATTAAGTCGGAAAGACTTAAGTGAGAATTTTTGTTGTTTACATATTTTATTCCCAAGAAAATTCACAATATGGATAAAATAAATAGGTGAATAAGAACAGCCAAGTCAAATATTTATTTAGAAAAGTACAATAAATTGTATGTCCGTCGCACACAAAAAATAATTGACTCTCTCCACAGTATTGGTATGTTACGCGGTGGTGCAGGTGGATGGGGACTTACAAGCTAAACACACAACACCCTAATTTAAAACCGATATTACTGAAACTGGGCAAAAAGAACAAAAGGCAGACACTGATAGGGGCCTTAAAGATTAAACTAAATTACTAAAAAGTGTATGGGTGTGGGACGAAACGAGGGGAAAAAGAATTAACGCTCGTTGCAGACAGGCTAGAGTAGGTGAGCGGGTTAATGCAATAGTTAGGCCAGCTATGGGCTTGACAGAATAAACAAACATGGGGAGGGGTTCAACTAATAAAAATATATATGGGTCGGAGGGAGGCGGTGCACTTATTATTACAAATGGGCAGCAAAAATGTGAAATAAAGAAATTAAAGTGATGTGCATCTATTTTCACAAAATATTTCTATGTAACTACACTTGGGTTTTAAATTTAATACTGTGTATGCCATGGTAGTGAAGTGGGAACCAGATAAAGCTATAAATATCATGCAATATTTTCCCCTTTTAACAAAAAATTTTAAAGAAAGAAAGAAAAGTTTTTAAGCTTTTATCTGAACCTACACCACCTTCAGAAGTTATTAATATATATTTTCATTAAAATTAATTGAAAATATTCTTTTGGTGATATAGTACTAGAATGAAAAAATACATTAGTAAGTAAATGAATAAATAAATAGGACATCTTAAATGCATATATGCTACAAGTGTGTGTGTATACACATGGCCTTCTTATTACAGTTGATTCTATGTTACATTTCACACATTCCATTCTACATTACCATACATACACAACATTCAATGTTACCTACCATGTTGTTGTCTTTCTTGCAGCTCCATTCCTTTCACCATGTCCTCCCTACTTTTATCCCGTATGTTTCTGTCCATATCATTTTTTGAAGACGTCCCAGATATCGGGGTGCTCTTCAATTAACTGTATAAATTTGTATAAATGTGTTAAATATGATGTCCAAAATGTATACGAAACTACGGACTACAAGGAAAATGGGACCCGCGCGACAGGACAGTGTGGACGCACGCATTGAAACGCATGTGGTTTTATCTCTCGTCCGGCCATCCTTCCTGTCGACTGGAGACATTGTCCTGCCAGGACCAGTTTTTGGGGATGGTGTGGCCTCCCCCATTTAAAGCAATGGTATACGACATCCCGCCGACCGGGACCCGCTAAACCGGACCCGGAAAAATGGAAAGTGTGGCCCCGGCCTTGTATAAGGTAGGAAGCGTCGGGCACCTACTTGGTACAAAATCTGCGAGGACGAGGTGATGCCTCCAGGCGTTGGACACACGGGTTTGGGCTACCTTACCACTGGTGTCGCTCCCTTTTGGCAGATGCTGGGCCTGGCTGGAAGACTTCAGCTCTGGCTGGAGCGAACGGCTGGGCGCTGGCTCGGCTGTCGCTGGCTGGTGACTGGGATGCCGGCCGGCTGGCAGGCACATAGTCGGCTGGTGCTGGTGCCTCGCTGGTGTCCTCGGGGTCGAATGGGACCACTCCCATGGGGAGAGTGTACCCCTGGCAGAGTAGTTCGACGGCGGGGTGAGCAGCTCCGGGAACCCTAACCGGGAGGCCAAATAGGTTGGCAGGGAGGGTAGTGGAGTGAGGCTCCACTAATTGACAGGCGGCTTGTACTCTCTCCTATGGGGACTTGCAGCTGAGGGCTGGTGTAGGTTGATTACTTAGAGGATGGCGAGATGCAAGGATAGCCGCTGTCCTCTGGGTGTTCCTCCCGCTCCCTCGTCGGTGAGCGAACGTCATAGACAGGAGAGGTGCTAATGTTCATCCTGTAGAGTGCGACAGGCAACAAACCCCTAGCTAAAGTGTACTCCAGAAGTACCTGGGTCCAGCCTCATCAGGCCTGGCACCCCCTCTGGCAAGTTTATACACTCTGGAGGGAATGGGTTAGCTGACTTGGCCCAGATGCTTTGTCATGTGTCTTTACAGTGGTTGGGGCTCTACCATACTTGCGCACCAGGTACCTTTACATACCGGGTCCACCGTCGAACTTGTTCTGTGTGTGACATACGTGCAGTCCGAGTTAGTGGCTGCCCGCAATCCTACTCTATGTCGGGAACTTGTTGCCAATTTGCGGTCCCCTGCTGCTCCCTTAGAGGGTGACGCTTACCAGGTCACTACAGGGCAAGGAAAGACAGAAGTTAGCTAGACTACATGTTTTATTCCCTTGGGAATAGAAACACGGTGACCCGTACTACCTCCTACCTCTACACACACTAGGTGTTCCAACAGACTTTGTACAAGAACAAGATAGGTGAAGGTGCCTGTCCGCTTGAGGAGCCTGGCTTGAAGAGCAGACAAGAACTGACAACTAAGTAGTTGTGAAAACAACTGGACCCTAATTTTGGCTTGTAGTCCTGAAGGGACCCGGGGCACCATGTGTGGTGTACATGTCGGGTGTGGTGACTCTTGACGGGGTGTGGTGACTCTTGACGGCAAGTGTCAGGGGGTAGCGACAACTCTTTGGCTGCTGCAGTGGGGAAGGTGTCGTCGACTGAAGAACTGGAAGGTCTTGGAGAGTCCTACGGAGGACTGTGGCTATGAAGTAGAGAGTCTGAGCACGACTTGTGCTGAGGCGAGCTACGTGTACAATTGACGTTTCTTTCTAACCCACCTTAAACTAGAGAGAGGATCGGAGGTCCTAGGTAGGGAAGGTAACTAAGCATGTGTCAGGGCTGAGCCCCACACGCCTAGACATGCAGAGAAAATTCTAACTACAAGGGCACATGCTCACGGCTTTACTGGGATTGGACGAATATGGCCGCAATTGGGGCCATGTTTACCTCTCATGCTAACCTAATACATCTGCAGAGGATGGGAAAAAACCGCTCAACAGAAAATAATTGTAAAATTGCATGCAATTTATGAAGTAAAACAAGAATCCTACTAGAACAGAGGATGGGATAAGATAATCTTTATTGAAAAGGTGTTTGAAGCACTAGAAGAGATAGGTTGGTCGGGAGGGGTTTCTTTCTGTTGATCACGCTGGAATATGACTGTAACGAGGGGGTTGGGTGATACCAGCCCCCCCTGGTAGAGGGGGGAATGCGCAATTGGGCATGCCACCTCCCGTGTTGCCAGTCGACGTCTAAAACATAAAAGGGGAAGAGAAAGAGGAGGTATTGGAGACTCCCCCTAGATGGGCAGCCTGCCTTGGGCGTAGGTACTTAGCAGTGCGCCGGAGAACACTCTCTTAGTGCCAATAGACGGCTGCATTGGTCCATACATAGTGCTGGCGTTTCTGCCAGGTGCAAATCATTATATTACTGCATGCCTCGTTCACTTTCGTTAATATTCGGCCGCCACCCTTTCGGGTTTAGGCCGGGCGGCTCCGCTGCTGCCATCTGTTGGTGGGGTGGTGACAGGGAGGTTTGGGTGTGATTGCAGGTGGTATCTGCCGCTCGCTTAGGAGCAAACTCTTGCATGCCCATGTGCCCATGGCTGCTTCGTAGCACAAGCGGCAGGGGGGATGATGTGACTTCCTATCATTACGTGGGTGCTGGCCACATGGAGGCGGACAGTCAGGGTTCAATTCCCTCGTACGTGATGATGCGAAGTCGATAATAATGAGTAGGAAGCGTCATGCGTCAATTTTAATTATTGAATTGAGTTGCTTTCAGCCATCGGCCACAACCCCCACTTAAGTATAAATTTAATCAAAGTAAAAAAGCTTTTTCATAAATTTATAATAAAAAGTGTATTAATAATGTGTTTTGCCAGACGGAAGGATTAAAGAACTCTGAAGCTTGTCTGTTTTTTCACACATGCCATCCCTGAAGGCTGCATTCAGTGCTGTTGATTACATAAATTTATGAAAGTTATGTCTGGCACGATTACCTTGGAATATGCAAGGAATAAAGTTACTCGAGGGATTGGGGGGGATGCCTGAAGATATCTTTTTCTCTCACCTAGGATCCCTGATGGTTGTGCACACTAAGGCATTGCATTTAATATGACAAAGAGGCTGGATCGGTGATGTAATAGTGTGCCAAACCATACAACACAGCTCATTTTTGATCTTGATGTGGTTGACAACCTACTGTGATCAAGAGGTCCTGTCACATTAAGTTTTTCTCTGATTAACCATGCAAAATGACATGCAAACATCTTATATCAACTTTGGAGTGAACCAAATTGTTTTAAAGTAAGCCTGAAATATTTTTACACCAGTGTTACCTAAAAATGTAAATAGGGTATTTCAATAAGAAATAGTACTTACTTTACAAATAGCAAACCAAAAGTTAATTTAATAATATTTCTCACTAGCCACTGGCAACACAGTACCTTTCTCACCACTTTTAATTCATACTGATTTTTAAAATAGATATAATAATTTTTGACAAAATATACGTGAAATTTTCATTTAACCAAAAGTAGACTATAGTATTGTAATAAACTAAACTATTAAATGGTTGTGGCACACAATTTATTTATAAAACAACATGCATTAAGTTTTTAATATGCATACCTGTATATTAAATATTTTAAAAATAACTTCATCAAAAATGTTATAATGATGTTTCAGACCTACCACAACATAAGTATTATTATTATTATTATTACTACTAGTGTTGAAAACCGGAAGAGACTGCTGCATGGTTTCTATGGGGGAATAAGAAGAAGAATTACGTTTAATGGAAAACTGAGGCACCGAGATACAAAATTTCTTCCTTATATGTGTAACAATAGAAAACTGTGTTACGTTGTGATAACAATGTTGAATCAGTTAATTTTTCTGGTACAATAAAATTTTGTCTGGCATGATGTGTGTCTAGGTTTAAAGTTATTCTCACTCAGAGAATTAATAAATGCCTACTTGTATTAACATAATACATGTACTCCTATCAGTACAAACAGCAACATGCTATATTCATTGCATTTTTTTTAAACTTCTTAAATATAGCTAAAACCTAGAAAGCATCTTTCATAATACTATGTAAATTACTTTCATAAGAGAATAAATTAACTGAAACCCCAAAAATAATAGTCACATCACACTGCTACTGCTCAAAAAAGACAAACTAAATTCACCAACTGCAATAAATTAAACAGTATTCAAAAAGTAAAATTTGTCCAATAAAAAAATGCTTCTGGGTGAACACCTACCTATAAGATCATAGTTGTTGGTACCTTCACCAAAAAATAATATTTAGTCGAAAATATGCTACTGAAATCATTTCCCGACAGCTTTACAAATGCATTCCTCTCGGCAACAAGAAAGGTAAACGTGTTGTATATTTTAAGAAATTGTGCGCATAACCCAAGATTAGTGCCGCAGCACCAAATAATTTATTGAATATTATGTTTTCTGTAACTTTATTGAAATATTTGGTTAAAAAAAATGTGTATGCGTGCGCACACACACACACACAAACAAAATTATTTTTTATATAATTTTATAGGTACAGGAATGGATATTCGTAAACTCTGACTATATTTTATCTATGTTTATTAAAAATTTACACCATTAGCAGGTTAAACAATTTTATCTGCAGCAGGGTTACCACAGCCTCACTCACAGTGTGTACACTTTGGCCAGAAGTTCGATTGTTAAATGTCACTGTGGCATACGGATACCAAATATGTACACTAGAAACCAATACCAGGCAGCTTGGAGATTTCTGCGAGAAAATCCGGCGGTGTTGTCACCTCCAGCCAGCAGACAGCAGCACCTGTGTTTAATACTACCTTCTTTTGATATTAATAATACGACACCAACATGGATATGAAGACAACTCCTTTCTTTTTTCCTCTGGAAAGTTTATTTAACAATGTCTACAACTTAAACAACAAAAACAAGTTTCCAATACGTCAAATGTTTCAGAAGTGTAAAATATTTATTAACACATGATAATAAATAACTTGTGAAATATTTGCAGAAATATAACTAACGTCTCTTGCAACTAGGTTATTTTTTCGCACACATGCCTCCGCTATTTGCATAGAGCTGCCCTGTATTTGTCGCTGGTGTATTTGGGCATACACTGCTGTTGCCATAGAAACAGCTGCAAAGGGGACTCCTCCTAGAACTGTCTAAAAAGTGCACTAATTCGTGAAACAGACTATAACTTCACCCATGGAAATTCATAAAATGCTGCTTTATTGCAGTCATTTAGAACTCTCTTGCAACTGCACATAAACATTTGTTGTTATAAGAAATTCTCTAGACTAATTATTAAAGTAATTGATCAAAAAAAATATATTTCTACAACTCTTACTATATTTACGTCAGTTCCATGCTGTTGCTTAATTTCTCACACAATCTACAGCTGTTTCCTAACTGTCCCTGACGCCCATCTCTCCTCGAATCTAATACACGTTCATCGCAATGCACCACTTTACCAAATAAGACGTTGCAATTGCAAAGTGACAAGTTGTGAATGTCCACTGTTACGAATATGGTTGAAATGCAGAGCATCGCAGAAGCAATACATTCTGCCACAATGTCACAGCACACGTGACAAATTTATAGTACCGTATTTCCCCAAAAATAATGCAATAGTTTTTTTACAGAAATTGCTGTAACGTTAAGCGGGGATCACATTGCAATTGCGAACTTGCGTCTACCAGATCGGAGAAAGATGTTTGTAAACAAGTCAGATGCAGCGATAATAATAGGTCAGATGTTGGCGAGGTCACGGCACGAGTGAAGTGAACCAACAGCACTAGTAGTCCCCTGCCCGGGCATGCCGTCCAGTTATAGATTCTTGTCACGTCTGCCGAGTGCCACGTGCTTCTATGCTCTGTTCTATGGCCGCGTGCTTTCTTTATGTAGTGTTTCTCATAACGTGCTTGTTTTTTATTTTGGTGTCAAGAGTACCATATCGCTATTGTAAAAGTGAATACTTTTTTAAAAATTGAGAAATCGATATGGTTGAAAAGCGAGGCACAACTCAAAAAACTATGTCAAAAGGGTTGCGGCACAGCTATGATGCCAACTTTAAAATTATTGTGGCAAATTATGCCGTGCAAACAAACAACTGTCGAGCTGCTGGGAAGTACGGTGTGACTGAAGTAATGTGCGAAATTGGAGAGTGAATTTCAGTTGTCTAAAAATCGCAGATAGCTCACAGACAGCATTCAGGGGGCCAAAGCAGTTTCAATGAAGCAGAGCAACGCGTTATAAACTTCATTAAAGAAAAAGGAACGAGGGGGTGCTAATTTCACGAGACGTTGTTAGACTGAAAGCCCAAGATTTTCCACGGGAACTTGACATTCCACAGACAAGTTTTAAGTTGAGTGTTGGTTGGTGCGTCAGAACGATGCGTCGTAGTGGATTTTCCTTGCGGCGAAGAACGTAACGTCTCTAGCACAGAGAGTCCCGAAAGACTTTGAAGAGAAACTTTATGAATGACATGAATGCACTGTTACAATCACCACCACATAATACTATGCAGTGTTTATTTAATGTGAATAATAGTGAGAAAACTTAAAATAGTTCATACCAAATATTATGTTCTGACAGGTTCAAATTTTCGCTGTACGCCAAGGTAAATTATTCAGATTTAATAATTTTTAAATTTGTTTTAATGTAATATTTCCAGTGGCATGTAAAATCTTTTTCTAGACACTTAGTCTAAGAGTTGGAGGTCACATTATATTCAGGGTTACATTATTTTCTAATAAATACGGTGTAACTGGAAGTTAGTTTACAAAGTTGCCAGCGCTAACAATGAACTACCACATTAACCAAAAGTACAGCCATCTCGTGTGCACCAAAGCAGTGGATGTCACCACATACCTCTCGCATCACTTCCTGATAACAGTTTCCTGTGCCAAGAACACATGCAGATACACGTATATAGAGCGCACAGATGCCTCTCGTGTCTGAAATCTACTTGTAAGAGTTTATCCCACATATGTAAATGAAAATACGTATGCTTTCCTGGCTTGAGGTACGATCATCGTGAATAGAACAAAGACTTGCGGTGAGGACAAAAACTACCCTTCTTGTCTATGGGCAAAAACTATTTTACCGGCTCCACCTAAAAAATTCATGAAAAGAGGAGATGAACAAGCAGTGACAATAATATTGAATAAAAAATGGGAATACCCTAAATAAACACACATTAAAGTTATTTTTACCCCATTACCAGTACGAGAACACCATTTTTAAATATGCGAGACCCTCAAGGTCTTAGATTGAAACGGTTACTTTGACGAGTGTCTTGCTGTTGTACACTGTAAGTTCTTATGAAGCTACGTACTTAAATGGTCATTTGTATAGACTTTGATTATTCTCGCTTTTTGATTTCAATGTTGAGGACAAGGTCAACAACAACAAATATAGTGCTACATTTTCAGCTCCTCTGGCGGCAAATTTGATAGTTAATACACTCGTGCCACGTCGGTGATGAAAAAGTAAATAAATTATAAACAGAGGAAGAATGGTCTCAACAATAACAAAGCTGGGAAAAAAAAAACATCATTAGCAACATAATTACCGCAGTGCAACAAACAAGCACAAAATGCACTCAAAATAATCTAATGCGGGCAGTGAGTTCTCAAGAATGATTGTGATAGTTTGTCTTCAAGCAATCATATCATCACAGAGCACGTGATCTGACTACATGCCTGATCATTACCTGTTTATTAGAAAAAGAATACTTTAATATATTATGACAGAGAATACTGTATTTTGTAACAAAATGTAAGTCACTATATATACGCTACATTTTCTTGGCTTTTAAAACCCACTGTACCATACTTTTCTTTCCAAACTACAGTAAATAAGTTGACTCTCAAATTAACTTTCACAAATGGATGATGATAAATTGCAGCTTCAGTCAGAACAAAATCAACAAGAAACATTATTGTGTTTACATGGTCTAGATAATTTTCCACTTTAATCCTTCAAGCAGGTTATCCTCCATGTACTGATTGAAAATCTAACCATCATACCACAGATCGTATCTCAACATGACAACCAATTTCAGGCAGATACAAAGTTGAATTAATTTTTTAAGAGCACTGTAAATTAAACAGATGTTTTTCTTGTCTTAAAGATGGTTAATAAACTCTGCAGTACAATAATTCACCATAACTTGCATGGAGATACTGGTTTTCTCAGTGCCTATCACTGACTAGTCTAAAACAGTTATTTGTTTTTGCGAAATGATGTTTGGGAGTTAACCTGTGTCAACTGTGGGCGACGACGTGTTATAGACTACTTTCGGAACAGTCAGAGTAATATAAATAGAATAAAGAGGAATCACATTGTAGTTGAATGAGCTTACTAAAAAAAAGTGAATTACACAATAGTTTTATATGGGGTACCAATCACTTTAGTTTATATAATGATACAGTATAGATAAAATTAATGTAAATATGAAACCAGATGCCACACATCACATTTTGTTTAAATTTCACGTAATACAGGATACTACACCAAATAAAAACACAAAGGATAAAATTAAAGTTGTACTTTAAATATGATAATTACAAAACTTATAACCTATTACGTACATACTGCTTCATACACACAGAAATTATTTACTACACTACAGTACATTTATATGCTGAAGAAAACTGTGAAACTATAAAACCCCAAACGTTGCACTCAACTACTGCTCGACAGTTGCCATGCAGTATGCAACATAGCAATTAGTTATTTACATTTCACATACTATTTATCATAAATAATAGTCCTTCATGGAATGCAGACACTCGTGCGGTTTAGTCACTTCCGCTCTCACTTTCGCTGGACTCAAAGTCTCCGACGTTCACCGAGAATTTGTACTCCTGGTCACATCCCAGGTACGCATCGCTCATGAAGTACAAAGTGTACGTGTGATGACCTGTCGAGAGAAGATGAAAACGGCGTGCATTAAACCACAGAACTCCTTACACGAAGCAACAAGTCAATAATCGCCAAGAACACTTACCTGGGCTTGGTGCCACAAAATCCAACTTAACCTTTGCCTTTTGTTGCAAAGTTAGCCTCTTGATGGAGAGAAGGGAATTACTCTTTGGGTCACCAATCACCACCCACCAACCCTCTTCACGTTTCTGGAACAGAAAGATAGTAGCTGGGCCTAGGACATATTTCTACAGTTACAGTAATATTACTATATACTGTAACTCTTTTACATGCAATACAACGGACAGGGGACAAGTTTTCACTCTGCCTTCCCAGTTTCAGAACTTTATGCAACTGCAGTAGTCTGTATTTAGAACATCAGCTCACCATATTCCTCCAAAATAAGCAGCATTTGTATGCAGTTTATTACTAAATGTTTACGAATATTTTTGCCAAGGCCTGTTTTTGAGTAAATTAATTTTTAACGATGAGTTTTAATACAGTGGCTTACATAGAAGGCCAGCTTATTTATGGGGGAATACGATAAACGATTAGGTAGACTTTTACCCCTCCCAACATTCACACCTAACACCATTTTCTAAGGTTGTACGAATATTCGGCACACTGAAATGAAAACTAAAAATTACAACTTTAATCATTTTTGTTTTGGTATTAAATTTGGTTGATTAAAGTTGTAACAAAGCAAAAATTCTCAATTTCAATGAACATCAATTTAGTGCACGAGCAAAGGAAATTTTTGTTAGTAAATAACACTGTTTGTTTTCATTATTTTATAACAAAAATGACAACATAAATTGGAAATTTAAAAATGGGCAAGAACCGTTGTGTTTCCACACAATATCCTTTGTAACACATTCCAGTTGCGTGACGTCCAGCAAAGCGGAGTAATGATAACCAAATGTTTTCCTTCATAGATAGCACCACAAGTCAAGATGGCCGCCGGCCATGGCACTCGCAACAGATGGCACTAAATTTGAATTTGAATCAAGTACATACACTAAACGATACAAACCAAAGCCAACCTAAACACCTGGCGCTAAACTTCATATCCTCCATTTTTATGGTATGGCTTTGTTTTGCAACAAGTTTTTTCATAACGAATAACTTGCTAAAATTTTATGAAATTCATTAAACCATTAAAACTGAGCTCCAGTGAAATTATTTATCATTTTCGTTTCAGTACCACAAAATTTCACAACTCATTTTTTGTTCCCTAAAAATTCTTTTTGCATTCGTACACCCCTACCATCTTGACTTTACTAGCAATTCCACTACTCCTGCTATAGTAGGGGCTGTTATATATATAAAATGTGAATAATGGTGCAGTGACCTTGTCCTTAAAAATACAATTATAAAAAATAGTTAAATAAATTAGATTTTAACATAAAGTAAACAAATATTGATTAATAACGGCAAAATTTCAAACGTTTAAAATGCATGAAAATTTGTAAAGTTTCACTATTTTCTCACATAAAGTCATTAATTTTTACAACATAGTATTAAAGCACACATTAATAAAATTATAAAAAATATAGTAAAAAAAAACTCAATGGAGAAACAAAATAAATCTAATGGACAAAATAAATATTTAAGGAAATTTTATATCATGCTGAGATTGACGTATTTTAGTTTCTTTTGTCCTTTAAACATTAAATTATATATTTTGTCTTTCAAAACTTCTTAAACTGTTTTTACAATAATTTTTGTACATCTGTTTGGCAATAACAATTTAAAATTATCATCCGAAAAACAAGAATTTTTTTATACCATAATTAGTACCAAATTTAAAAATTGAATGTTTTATATACTGTATTTACCTATGTGCCAACTGCCCCCAAGTAAGACCTACATCCGAAATTTTGAATATCATCCCAGGAAAAATAAACATTTATACATACTCACTTCTAAAAACTTGTTCTTCAGCGCACAGTTGTGTTGCACAAGCGCAAGTGCTCTCTCTCTCTCTCTTTCTCTCTCTCTATATGTGTATATATATACTGTATTTACTAAAAATAATCTCCTAATAAAAAAAAAAATTAACTTCTCGTAATTGGGTAAGCATTTATGATTCAGGCAGTTTTGCTACCAAGCAAAATGCGCTGCTGCCTATTGAGCAATCTACGACACGAGCGGAAACTGTGGCTCACCGGGTACAGTTTACGTGCGACACAAATGCTACTTATCTAATGGGCATAACTATGAATGAATATGATAAATGTGTTATTATTTCATAATTTAATTACAGTTTAAAAGTTACTTATCTATGGAAAACATGAACAACTATAACAAAAACTTGAAATGTGGGCTGCTTGTCTGTCGGGTTGGCAGAGGAGTGCTTGCAGACCAGCCTGACACACACCCGCCCACGTCACCCTGCTGCCGGTTACCCGCTTTGTTTCTACAAATGCAATGGCCGACACCATCCTTGAAACCCAAATATTTTTAGTCTCCAAAAACCTTAATCTCTAGGCAAGACCCTAAACCCATACTTTTCAAATTTGCTTCTGAGAAAAAACGTGCAGGTGGTACATGGGTAAATACAGTATTTTATTATGTTCTCGCTCAGTTTTATCACTGAAGAAGATTTACTTAACTTCTTCAGCACTGAATACATATTTTAGCATTTACTTATCGAGGAATATGTTTAATTAGAAAACTTTTTTATGGATTGATATATAAAATATATACATAAAATTAAAACAAGAGTAAATTTTAATGGTTATAAATCACAAAACTAGAAAAAAAAAATCCATTCATCAAACTTGTTTAATAAATTATAAACACTAAATCAATGTAAAAAATATATATTTAATTAGTGTTCATTTTATTAATTTTTTTCAAAATACATCAATTTTTTAATACATTTTTGGCACAAAAAATACTTGTTTGAATGCTTTGAGGTTTTGAAGTCTTAATACCGTGTTGGTTACTGTTGAGGTACCAAAAATGTTCATTTTTTGTACGTGAGATTTCATTTTCCAAGACAAGAAGCAAAAAATACTTTCCAAAGTATGGCAGCATTTTGCTATTTCGAGTGAAATTCAACTCTATGGAAAGTGTTCACTGTGCGAAAAATAGATTTCTTGGGGCGAAGCCAAATCTATGCCAAAATATACTGGTCACAGCTGAGCCAGATTTCTTTATACTTTCAACAGAAAAAGAACATGAGCCAAAAACCAATACTTAAGGAACCGAAACTTAACCGAGAACCAGGAGAAAAATAATATCCTAGTCGCAAGTAGCAGGAAAAGTAAGTCTCTAATAACTGCAAATGCCAATATAAAGTGACGGGAGTACCTGTGGGAAGAAAGGTGCGATGACAGGGCCAGTGACCTCATCTTCGCGCTCTAGCTGCACCACCACGTTAACGGAGGAGCCAGTGTGGATGCGCTCCTTGTCCTGCACCTCGTAGCTCATCTCTATGTTGGGATAGCGGTTGCAGAAGCGCGCCACATCCGCCATCTGCACGTCAGTCAACTGCAGCAGCTTGGAGCGGTCGTCGTCTTCTAGCTCCATTATGTCGAACACCGTCTCCACACCCTGCAACAGTTACAACTCCATCAAACCATTTCAAGCATACCATTACATATACTTCTGTAGCAGCTATTATGAGCACTTTGTCCCGTGGTACAAACTGCAACACTACAAACAACAGCTGACAGTGGTAGTGGTGCTGAGGTGGGGAAGGCTACCTTCTCGGTGCACCTCTTGATGATGTCTGGAGAGAAGTGAGGCAGCTGTTTGAGGTAGGAGTCCTTGCTCCACATGGCCTGCGTGACCATCTGGGCCAGCTCCATGGCCGCCACAGCCGGCGACAGCCAGCCGTTGGAGCTCAGCACGTCCACGCACGCTTGGATCAGACGGATCGCCTTGCCCAGGATCATCTCCGTGTCTCCCTGCAGCTCGGCTCCCAGCTGCAGTCGCGACAGATGAGCTTGCAGCAGTAGGTTCGTCTTCACGTGAGGATCATTAAATCTATAAAATACAAAGTCCTTCATTAAATTACATTTTGAGTGTGCAGAGTATTTAAACAATAGCATTAGAAATCTTCATTGATGCAACAAAAAAATTTAATTATAAATATGATTTTTAAGATTTGTGATAAAAACAGTTCCATTTTTTGTCTGTCACAACAATTTTACTTGTTACTAAATAACAAGCTAGTACTTATGTAAAAATTAGAATTAATAGCACATAGATAAATTGTTTGAACTATTTCTAAATGGAGGCATGAACTCAAGGACTCATTACTTCACAATGCAATCTGAGGGTGTACTATCACTGATCACCACTTCTTGCCTTACAAAGAAGGCAACCTTGTTACCTTTGCATCATGTATCTGTATGCGATAACTTACCTTTCTAGCTAGCTAACAAAATTAAAGTTATCACAAGTTGGATGGGGCGCAGGGGAGGGGCAGGGGTGAAGAGTGGAGGGGAGAGATATAGACAGCTCTTAACCTCGAGGTCTCGAGAGCTGATGAGGGTGAAGCGAGGTGAGTATGGAGCAGCACCGGAATGCAAGGGCGGGGGAAATGAGAGATTCCAGTGAAAAACCCGCTGACCAGCGGCATCGTCAGGCACGATTCCCACATGCGAAAATCCAGGAGTGTCCCCACCACGAATCGAACCTGATTCGCGCCTTGGTGGGAGGCGAGTAGTCTTACTATTACACCACCACAGCGCCTTGGTGGGAGGCGAGTAGTCTGACTACTACACCACCACAGCGCCGGAGGGGGAGGAGAGGGGAAACCTTAAATGAAATTTAAATTCTTCATAGAAAAATCTGTTTGGCAATCTACAAACAAGAATACCACAAATTGTTAATCGTACCTTGCACTTGGGGGCAACTTGTTGGGGAGCCTCTGTGCCAAGCTTCTGAGCAAGTTATCCTCCCGGTGTCTGACTGGAACGTCCTCGTACTCTGCAGCAGAGGAGATGATCTCCAGCAAGCCTCGTATCTTGGTCTTGTTGTTCAGCGACAAGCTAAACAACTCTATGGTGGAGTAGTTGATGTAATAGTAGGCTGCGATCATACCCAGGTTGAGGGGCATCGTGTCGATCTCGTCCTCGATGCTGATGCACTTGGACTGTTCCAGGTCGCTGAGCGTGTTCTCGACCAGCTCCGACAGGTGGTCCGACAGGTGGCGGTGGGTCACCCCGTGCAGGTTGTAGTAGTTGGGATTCTGGGTGAGGCGACGGTAGATGAAGGTCCACGTCAAATAGTCTACCGCATCCTGCTTGTTCTCTATCGTCTTGGTCACAATTTCTGCGTTGAAGTGGTCGTGAAGCCGGTGATCTAGGTGGCTCTCTACGGGCAGCGACTCGTTCAGGAACTTCTTGAAAAAGTCCTTCTTCGCACTCTGACACATGAGAACGCACTTGGCATCATCGTCTTCGAGAGGTCGGTTGGCACGACCCACCATCTGCAGCACGTCCGTGATGGGATAGTCCTCGTACGCGTGGATCTTCCCGTTGTAGTACTGAGTGTCCATGATCACCACTAGATGCGCCGCGATGCTCACCCCCCAGCAGAGATTACGCGTTACGACAGCAATCTGGATGGCTCCAGAATCGAACAACTGCTCCACAAGCTGGTGGTCACTGACGGTCAGACCCTCGTGGATGTACGCAACACCCTGCGATAGAGTCTCCTTCAGCGTCTTGTCCGCCATTCTGTCGAGGAATGGCTTTATATCCTTCTCTTCTGCGTGGAAGAACCTGTTGGGCTGGCCTTCTGCAGCAGTGAACGTCAGCAGGTCGATGGCGGTCAGGCGAGCTTGTTTCCGTGTCGGCACGAACACGATGACCGGCTTGTGTGGGCTATGCTTCAAGATGGCATTGTACACTGGCTTTGCCATGGCGATCAGTCTCGATCCATTGTGCGTTATGTTGAACCCTTGCACGTGAAGCTCTAGTGGAATAGGACGCACGCTAGGATGGAAGTTGAATGTTGCGTTGGCATTACACCCCAGCCACTGTGCCACATCACGTGCATCTGCTAATGAAGCAGATAGAGCCACAATCCTGATCTGTTTCTCAATTTGTGACGAGATGTACCTGCAACCAAAATTACATTTCTTACAGAATTTTTTTAATAATAAGACATGTAAAACCCCTCTCACAAAAAAAATATATTTTCCAAAACAATGTACCACATTTTGCAAAAAAAAAAATTTATTTTACTGTTTAATATTCTATTTTCAGCCAATTTGTATATTTCCGCTACTTGTAAATAAAAACATTATCATGTGCTTTACTTCTCAAAAACAATGTTTATATTTCACAGTTTCGAAAATTGGTTAAGGGCATTTACTCAACAAATACACAAGTGTTTAAGAATGTGATCAAGATTATTATAAAAACCTGCACGTTAATATAAATACAATAACAGTTTATTTACATTGGTGATATCATAGGAGTAGTGAAATTATGGAAAACATCTATAAAAACATTACGAAGTAGGTAACATCTAGGCAAATGTTTTACATGTTAAATGCTTTCACAGTATGGTGAATTATTACATAATTTTAATAAACACTTCCCCTATCAACTCAAATTCAACAAACACCTGAACAAACAGTCAGGAAACTATCAACATGTGTCAATTATACTTAAAAATAGTTATACATATTAAGTAAGAGGCATGCATCAGTTTTGTGCAGTTTTTTCCTTCCATATTAGTGGCATTTGAGAATAGCATTACAATAACACCATTGAAATTAATACTTAACCACAGTTTCTTCAAGTTCCATCCAGGTTGTGGTAATTAATGTTGTTGAGTTGCACATGGGATCCACAGGAGTAAGTAAATATGTTGACACATTAAGCAAAGCTATTAACTTTGTAGTGGCCAGAAAGTAATTTGGAATACAAAGAATTACAAAATGTAACAATTCACAGAGAAACTTAAAAGGTTAGGTTGATATTAAAAAATGATTGGTTTTAACAGTTGAGACGTGTGTGCATGCATGCACGCGAGTACTTGTACAAGAACACACAAGCATTAAAACTTGTGTCTACTAACCAGTAAGTACGTGCATTCTAAAGCAGACAGCATATGCCATCTGTTGTCAACTTCTAGCATATCTATGGACCACAGTACTTTTCCATAAATGTGTCAAATTAAAATGTGAAACTGTTACAAATCTACTGGTTTATTTATGCACCAGCAGTCCTCATGCAAGACCAGCTCGCCACATTTTGAATATCATCCCAGGGAAAAATAATTTTTTATATAATCAGTTTTAAAAACTTGTGTTCCAGTGCACAACTGTGTTGCACAAGCTATACATATCTTACAAAAAAAAATACAGCATGAGCTACACCATATTTACTCAAAATAAATGCCCCTAAATTAAAAAAAAAAACTGGCATCTCGGAAATACGAAGGGCATTATATTTGTGATTTGGGCAGTTTTGCCTCCCAGCGAAGCATGCTGCTGTACGTACATCGATAACTGCAGATTGATGATAGGAGCAGAGGCTGTCAACCAATGGGTACAGTCTAAACCTGATACAAATGCATACGAGATGAGATACTTAAATGCAAAGGCAACTTGCCTCATAGCAAGTCACAACTTCAACATGAATTTGAATAAATATAGTGAACATGCCATTCTTTTTTTCTAATATAATTACCGCTGAAAAAGTTACCTGTCTATGAAAAATAAAACTTAAGCTCGCCTGCAGGGCTGGCCACATTTAACATCTTCTTTCAGTGAGACTTTAATAGGTGGAACTATTTTTTCATAATTTGTGTGTGACATTGTGTGTGACAACCAATGTTAATGTTGAAACACACAGAGTAATGGGCGGTACGTAATTTGGTAGCCAAAACTCAATAGCCATGATTATTCTCTTTAGTATAGCTACGCAATTTCACAATATGAAATTATTACTTTTGACTGTGTACCCAAGGAACACACAGTTTGCATAACTTGCTATATACAACTTTTAAACTCCTAGAAATACAAAGGTGAAATGTAAAATGGTCACCACATACGCAACCACAGGCCTGATGCTTGCTACTTATACCATTACTAAATGGGACACACAAAATACTGCAAAAAGTTGCAAAGCTAGTACACAATGAAAACACTATTGTCTGTTTAATTGCTACAGTCAACTCTCGACCAAATGACTACAGTAATAATAACTCCCTCAAAGTAAACATCATTTTTTGAGGAACCACAAAAAATTTGATTAACAAATTGAAAAATTAGAAGGGAATGGGCCGAAAATTAAGTTTGTCACATTTATTTTGGTCGATAAGTGTTGCGATTCTCTTTGCAACTGTACAACTCAGAAGAGCAGAAGATATAAAAATAGACACCGCTCACTAACAAATGACTGTCTACTCCTTCCATCAGAATTGGTTACTCAAGTTACCAGCCAGAGTGTCACTAGCCAACAGCCTATCACTTAACTGTCAACACCACATGTAAACCTCCTTATGCATACTTAATATTTTCTGTGTTCACAAATAAGTATTTTTATATATATTTCTAGTCTACTTACCGAAGGAAAGAAAGGCTTAAGAGATACCTTTCTGTGTGTGTATGCGTGTGCAAGTGTCCTCCCTATTAAATAGTCTAATTTTGGTACAAAAAGGCTTTCAGAAATGGATTTCGCACTCATATATAAGGTAAGCGGCGCCCAATTTTCTTTTGTTAATGTGACGTTTTTATACACTTGTAAATTTTTTTTTTTTTTTTTCAAAATTCTTTTTACTATTTAAATTAATTAAAATTCTGTTAGTAAATCATTTAAATTTTGTACAATGAAACAGCGAAATAGAGAAAAGATTTTCAGCAAGCGTGAAATTTTGTTAAATCGGGATTCTACTGTACTTAAGGAACATAACATGTAACTTTGCTGCTAAAACTTGGCAAAAATGGCCTAAGTAAAATTTTAATGCAAGTTTTGCATATAAAGGGTTGGGGTGGAACAGATTCTGCCTAAATTCAAATAACAACCTTTTTCCTGGGAACCATAGTAGGTTGTGATTTTGAGTAACAGTATTAGACTGTAATACTTATAAATGATACTACATATAGTGAGTACATTACCTCATACGTGAACAGACAACCTCCAAGACTGGCCCATCCTCTCCACCAATGAGCTGCAACTCGTCAACTATAAACAGTTGAACATTCTGCACGTTTTTCCTCTGTTTCCAACGTCGGGACAGCACGTCCCACTTCTCCGCAGTGCAGACGATCACCTGTCCCTTGGCCAGGAGTTTCAAATCCGTGCCGGTCTCGCCCGTCAGCATGACCACCTTCTTCCCCAGCATCCGGCCAAACTTCTGCTGCCAGTCCACGAAGATGAGTTCCGCCAAGGCGTCGCGTGGCACCAGGTACACGCAGCGGCCTTCCGGGTTCTGCGAGAACATCCTCAACACGGCGAACTCCGCGATCGTCGTCTTTCCCGACCCCGTCGGGGCGCCTATGAAGATGTTGTCGTCGCTGTTGTACAACGCGTTGAACACCTGCGTCTGGATGGGGTTGAACTGCGGGAACTTGTCCGCGTACAGCGCCTCGAACTCTGCGTTTCTCAGAGCGGTGATGGGAAGGGGCTGCAGGTCCAGCAACTCCGTCGGGGGCAGGTTCTTTTCCGGCAGAATCAAGTGCCGGAAGGACACCGGCAGCTGGGTCTCTGCCCCGATCCAGCGGTCGGATACGATCCGGAGAAAATACTGGGGCGGCAACGGCTCGAACACCGGGACGAAGAACTTCACGTGGTGCTCGTCAGACGAGAACTTGGCCTTCAGCAAGAAGTACTCGTGATGTAGAATGACCTCCGAGTCCACGTCTTCCACCAGGATCCAGAAAGCCTCCGAGGCACCATGAACCTTCTCATCCCACTGGAAGTCAGGGGTGATGGTGAGTTCAACGCGCAGTGTTGACCTTGTTATGGGCTGTATGTGGGTCGAGAGCTCAAGTTTTGGAAACTGATGCACGTACTTGTGAATTGTTTTCCCGAGTTTAGGAACGCGGATTAGCTCACCAATCTCGTTGGGTCCCAGATCATACAACCTGTTACAAAAAAATCTCCAGTTATAAATACAAAAGACACCCAAGATTTTTTCAAGCAAAAATAACAATATAAAACAAACCCACAGAACATGAATGTTTATTGATGAACAGAAAACATAAACTTTAGCTTATCATGTACCAATAGCCAAATCCTTTATGACTCATCTCCTGATCTCTAACCCAAGTAAAATATGAAAAAAAACTTTTACAAAATTATTGCAATATAAATTCTCTAAAACAATTGAACTTTTCCATCGTAACTGTACAGCATATTATTTTAGAACCAAAATTAAGAAACATACGAAAAATCTTGGAAATTTAAAATGGAATTACTTTATACAACAAGCAAGCACGACTAATGAGGGGAGAGTTTTCCAGGAACAGTTTTAAAATACAGCAAGACACAACAGCCAGTAAATATAAATAAAATCTCAAATGATAGAGTGGGGAAATGAGGAGGCTTGTCTAACATTGGCTTTAACAAGTCTGTTAGGCAAATACATATTAATTATAGTGAGTTTTCTTGATCGTTCTAGAAGTGTTAATATGTAATTGTTGAAAAGAACATAGCAAACAGCTTAAAAAACACAGTTAACAGCATTTTGGCTATTACAATACAAAACTAAAACTGTTCCTGGCCAATGTGCATTAACATTATCAGTTTAGAAAAACCATCTGCTGATTTTACAAATACAAGGTTGCCACTTTGTTTCATTTGGAAATTCCCTGTGACATTATTATAATTTCCAGATAAAAATAACTACTCTGATCTTCAACATTATGTACCCAAACAAAATACCTATGTATACTACAAAGAAAACTAAACTTTTGTCAATCATCATTGAGACTTTATTTGATAAAATTCTGGCAGTATACAGAGTGGATTATAGGTAAATGAAGGTCCTGTTTGGTTANTCATTGAGACTTTATTTGATAAAATTCTGGCAGTATACAGAGTGGATTATAGGTAAATGAAGGTCCTGTTTGGTTAGAAATGTAATAACCACTCACTGCACTGCAATTATACTTATTAATAGTGAAAATTAGAATACAATTGAAAAAATCTTTTCACAGTGACCAAAATGTAACGCAGCAAGCCCTTTTGAAATTAACTTCTAAAAAACATCACTTCCTGTAACTGCACATATTTTAACTTAAGCAATGACTGCAATACTCACAGTTAAGTTTGCAGTGAACTAAGAGAAACAGATCTACGTTTTAACATCTTACTCATCGTAAAGTTAAAATTTTTTGTCACCGGCCATTCAGTTTACTTGTCTTGCATGCAAATAAGAATAAAACTTGGCATGAGTGTAAATGTTTCACATCATCCCTTGGCCGATGCAACATTCAAGTTAGTTGGTCCATTGTTTTGCTTTGGTCTATTCCGTCTGCACTTGTCCGTGCGTAGGTGATGGCCCGTGTCACCAAGGAGTTTCACGACCAACTCCCAATGTACAGTATTTTTTAAAATGATAAACAAAATATTTTTATATCTGTTCTGTGTTGAAGTGGCAGTGCTTCTGCTGTATTTCAACATAGTTCTATGTCCCGGAAAGTCTTAAAATTTCACATTGTATACCGACCTAAAAAATGTGCTGCTTACAAGCAACTGAAGTTAGTACAAATTTAAAAAAGGGGATACACTAAAAAAAAAAAAAACTATGGACGAGTGACTTTTGGTATATACCTTGCAATGTGTTGCGATTCAGAAAGTTATAATAAATGTGCATGCTGTTTAGTATTTATTTGATTCCCAAGAATCCAATTCAAGAGTTTGAACTGCGGGCCCCTTTGGGTAACCCACGGTGGAAGGACCTCCGCATTTAGATTATGACGGAATCCACTTGTTCAGAGTATTTTCGAATCACCCTGCCCGTGGGCGGTCGGCTTGGCGATCGGACATGAGTAAACCCACTAGTGCCATGGCACCAAGCCTGGGCACGAACTCCTGCAGGAGCCAACTCCAGCTGAAGCAGAGCTAGGTGCTACCCCGGACGACGCCCGTCAAAGGTAAGCCAGTTGTGGTGTGCAGGCCGGTAATACGTAAGGTCATTCAGCACACTCCATCCTTTGTATCCAGCTGCCAAACCACATGCCCCAGTTTGTATACCTGCCAGGCTCCAGTGAACAAACCATAAGTCAATCTTGACAGCCAGCCGTGTCTCGGACCGACACACCTAAAACTAGCCCTACCGTGACGTCCCCGTCAATCACAGATGTCACGCGTCAACGCTATATTCTCTAAACCATATCTTTCTAATGAGTATGATGCGTACAATGGTTGATTACTTCAGCTATTCACACTTCTTAATGGTGAATGTTTGAACCACTTGGTGGTGTTTTCAAAACAGGAGAAAGAATCATGTTTCACTCTTCAGCAATTTTGCTGATGGCATGCACCAAAACATATTTTCTTACGACCTTGAAAGGATTGGCCACCATTAAAAGCATTTAATTTCTATCTAATCAGAAAAAGAATTGTGATCAAGAAATATTCACAAACCAATATTACCCAATTGCTAAAATTAGCATGNTCTATCTAATCAGAAAAAGAATTGTGATCAAGAAATATTCACAAACCAATATTACCCAATTGCTAAAATTAGCATGTATTTATTTGTAGTATTGATCATAATATTTATTACTTCTGCTTTTAATTTAATGAGTATGTGGAGGACATACGAGCAGCTGATGTAAACACCAGCTGAAAATCACATGGCTATGTTTATTTTGACATGCAGAAAGATACGCAACCAACGGGCTGAAAGCAGAAACTCAACAGGGCTTTCGAAAGTGTTCACTTGACTGGGAACCGCCTATAAGACGACACTGTGACGGCACCGTAAACTGGTTTTAACAAGACGCAATCCAAACACGTGGCAATATGGCAGCTAGCCATGATACTAAAGTAACCATGTGAGGTTCGAACTAATGGGAACCACGATATCACATATGTATACTATTAAAAAAAAATTAATTTTTCATTGGATGCATATGTTTTCATAGGTGCATGATTAGTGATAACCAGCCAGATATAGCTTGTTTCTCACAGAATTTTCTGACGTAACTACTATACTCAAAATTCTCTGATATTTCACTGATAGCTTTCAAATTCTCCGACATTTCCCTGTTTTCCCGGTCTTCTAGACCAGGGCTTCCCAAACTGTGGTCCGCGGACCCCCTGGGGGTCCGCCAACCCTAACTAGGGGGTCCGCGGCGAACTTCGAGAAAAATTAATACATTATTATAAAAATAAACGTAGAGTGAATAGATAAATTTAAAAAACTCAAATTCCAACCGCTTGCTGAAAAAGCGAAACGGGTTCTTCTTCCTTTTGCCACAACTTACTTATGCGAATCTGGATTTTCTATCTACGCAGCCACCAAAACTAAATACCGAAGCTGTCTAGATGCTGAACCTGACATCCGACTCCGGCTATCAACAATTAAACCAAATATTTCAAAATTGTGCCAATTAAAACAGCCTCATTCTTCCCATTAATCACGCTGAATCTATGTTCAAATCATTAGGTTGAATTTATATTGTTCGATTTCCTACAATAGTTGTACCTACCTATATATTCCGTTCTGTTTAATTTGATTTTTGTGTTGTAAATAAAGTTGAGTTTTTAAATCTAATTTTTTTAATAGTGATATTCCCCTCCACCACTAATAACAAGGCATGGCCTGGATAATTTACCAAACTTTTATTTACCCAAAACTGCAAATTTAGTGTCATGTATCTAAATCTAAGTACTTGAGTAAGAGGGGTCCGCGGTAGATATTGTTCCGTGGAAGGGGTCCGCAAGTCAAAAAGTTTGGGATCGACTGTTCTAGAAGTGGTAATAATGCAATACGACAAGTTCGACTTGTATTAAATTTAGGAAATAGTAAGATTTTTAACAGAAACCATGGAAAGTATTCTATGCATAGAATCTTTCCAAACATTGGCTTTGAATTTGTACATACCATAGGCACTTACAATATTTTTACAATAAAATTCTGATAAAATCAAGTGGAAATCTGTTTTCAAATACATATAATTGCACTTATCAAATAACATTTTTTTGTACAAGTGTTTGTATGCGACTATGGCCATCAGTAAAGTATTTACCTAGTTAAGCTGAGTTGTTTTACGCACAAGCTAAATCCCTTTCATATCACTGCTGTAATTTACTAGATTTATTTCAGTAATGCACTCTTTAAAAAATTTTGGTACTGCTCAACTATCACAGAAATTTACATCTATAATACAATAACATAAATACAATAATATAAACACAACAAACAAATACCTAGCCCATGGATGGAAATTTAAAAAAAAATTAATTTTTGCAACAAACACTGGAACATTGAGAATAAGGGAAAAGGGAAGGAGGAAGAATTTGCATATATGAATGCTACGAGAAGGGGGTGCAATTAGCATGTGCGAGATAAATGCTACTATAGCCCACCATAGCTTAAAATGGCTTGAATGTAGTTTTATTAAATATCACACAATACACCTAATCTGGTTCTGTTGTGGTAATCTTAACACTGTAACAACACGTGACATCTCTCTCACCTCTCCCATGGGAAGTTCTTCTTTTCAATCTTTTTGACAATTTCCTCTGGCATCTTTCTGAACTGACGCAAAGGAGACATGGATTGCCACATCCTGCGGTCCACCATCTTGCACAGCGACAGGGCTTTGTCTGCCAGCTGAGCCCAGCCTCTATACAACACTACAGAAAGAGACATAACCATACTCATTCAAAATTGTCACATTTTAAGGGCCCACAAGGTAACACATTTACCACAATATCTAACAGACTATTTAATTACATTTTTTACTACCAAAGAACAGAGGGTCATTTAANGGTAACACATTTACCACAATATCTAACAGACTATTTAATTACATTTTTTACTACCAAAGAACAGAGGGTCATTTAATCTTTGTATACTAAAAATTTTGAGGTTAATGTTTTTTTGGCTAGCCACATGTTTCATAACAGTGCAAGTCACTTTACGAAATATTAAAAACATTTAACAGGCTGTGGTTTTTAATTACGAAAATATAGGAATGGACGATGAGGTGTAGTATATGTATATTGTATACTATTAACTAAAAAATAATTTTGCTATGCTAAATTTTTGCTTTAGTGACAAGATTGAATAATACTGCTAAAATCACATAGTGAAATAATTTGGGGAGAAATATATTTTCTCCTGAAGACCAAAGTAAATGTGAGGGGTTATCCTATATCAGGGTAAATACAGTACAGGTATTTACAGCAGTTCGTAAAAATTGAGATAGTGTTTTGTTATGATAACACAACTTTCAAACACAAGTATAACAGTTATTCAATAAATAAATAAATAAATAATTACTGTAGATACCTATCTCAAAAATGGCCCTCATAAGCCTGGACGCAGACTGGGTAACGAAAACCATGTCTGACATCAGAGCGAAACCCTCGAGTTTGAGCTGTGATATGTAAGCCTGCAGCAACACATTCACTTTTGCACTTGGCTCTTCAATGCTCTCCTGAAACACAAACACATCAACAGTGGTANAGCCTGCAGCAACACATTCACTTTTGCACTTGGCTCTTCAATGCTCTCCTGAAACACAAACACATCAACAGTGGTAACACTTACTGCTGATCAATAAAAAAGAATGGCAAACATTTAACACGTTAACAACCATAGAGGTCGTCACTTTTTTTTTGCCATGGGCCCATTACTATTTTGGGTAGTAGTATGCCTNAACACGTTAACAACCATAGAGGTCGTCACTTTTTTTTTGCCATGGGCCCATTACTATTTTGGGTAGTAGTATGCCTGTAAGTTAAAATTTCCAAGTTGTTTATCATTAATTCAACATTTAAAGCTTGTTATAATATTTACAATATCAGAATTTTGTATCTGTCACATAAGTCCGCCTAGGGCCCCTGGAATAACCACTGTACGTTACTCAACAGGACCATAGCGGGTGCATACGACTGCCCCTTTGATTTCTCGCAACTTCAGCATCCGAGAAACAAAACCTTCACAGTAGCAATAAAAAAGGAAGAAAATAAATTCCTCGGCATCTTAGTTGCAGAAAAAAATTAACAGCTTGTTTTCGTTTTCGAGCTTCCAGCGTTATCAGAAACCAATATGTGTACCAAAGCAATACAGGATGCCTCAGAAGAGACACCTTGGGAACTTGAAAACAATGTTAGAACGTCTATCTGTTTGTTCCTGTTGGTTTTATTCCTATTAAAATGTAAATGATAGACAAGACTAGGCAACAATCATGTTTGCTGTAATTTTATCATAACCCCCCAAATAAAAGATGAGAAAGCATCATATAATTAACTATGAAGCATAAACAAGAAAATTTACTCCATTTATTTGACGAAATATGGTTACGTACAAAAAGAAAGAAACAAAACCTTTATTGGAATAGGAACCCTCTCCATCAACTTCTGCAGCTCCACCTTCTCTTCTTCACGAACAGTAATATTGCGGAATTCACCAGAGAGGGAGAACACCCTAGAAACATAAATACACCAATCAGCCACTCTCCAAGTAACATGGAACGCTGAACTACTTTCAAGACATCAAATATAAAATTAAAATGCATAACACAAACCTGAAAAGTTCAATTTCACTGAGGGTCCTCTTCAGCAGCTGGTTGTATGTAGCCATTGTCTCGTGGGTGCAGTAATAATGGCTGGCTATGCGACCAAGCTCGGTACTCTGCAAAAGACAGACATCTAACAGAGCTCGTTTGAAATTCATCAGTAAAGGTACGGTATTAAAAAAAAGGTTAACACTGTAGTAGAGAGCAGCTGGAAATAATTGACAACATTTCCCACAGGTTTCAATAATTAAAAATACAAAGTCCACACTTCAACAGTTTTTTTTTGCAAAATTTCCCAAACATTTTACAAGAAGCAGTGGCGCCACCCTAAGTCAGATAACCCACTCCATCCACCACGTGAAATTGGCCGGTTGGAGTGACAGGACTGACGCGCTGTGCCGCCACTGCCTCTGGGTGCTACCAGCTAAGGAATTCTGCCATCTGCCCCTAACTTGTTGCGTTGGTCCTTAGAACCACTCCGAACAAAGGAACGAACGAACGAAGGAACGAACGAAGGAAGGAAGGAAGGAACGAAGGAACGAAGGAAGGAACGAAGGAAGGAACGAAGGAACGAACGAAGGAACGAACGAAGGAAGGAAGGAAGGAACGAAGGAACGAAGGAAGGAACGAAGGAAGGAACGAAGGAAGGAACGAAGGAACGAACGAAGGAAGGAAGGAAGGAACGAAGGAACGAAGGAAGGAACGAAGGAAGGAACGAAGGAAGGAACGAAGGAACGAACGAAGGAAGGAAGGAAGGAACGAAGGAACGAAGGAAGGAACGAAGGAAGGAACGAAGGAAGGAACGAAGGAAGGAAGGAAGGAAGGAAGGAAGGAAGGAAGGAAGGAAGGAAGGAAGGAAGGAAGGAAGGAAGGAAGGAAGGAAGGAAGGAAGGAAGGAAGGAAGGAAGGAAGGAAGGAAGGAAGGAAGGAAGGAAGGAAGGAAGGAAGGAAGGAAGGAAGGAAGGAAGGAAGGAAGGAAGGAAGGAAGGAAGGAAGGAAGGAAGGAAGGAAGGAAGGAAGGAAGGAAGGAAGGAAGGAAGGAAGGAAGGAAGGAAGGAAGGAAGGAAGGAAGGAAGGAAGGAAGGAAGGAAGGAAGGAAGGAAGGAAGGAAGGAAGGAAGGAAGGAAGGAAGGAAGGAAGGAAGGAAGGAAGGAAGGAAGGAAGGAAGGAAGGAAGGAAGGAAGGAAGGAAGGAAGGAAGGAAGGAAGGAAGGAAGGAAGGAAGGAAGGAAGGAAGGGAGGAAGGAAGGAAGGAAGGAAGGAAGGAAGGAAGGAAGGAAGGAAGGAAGGAAGGAAGGAAGGAAGGAAGGAAGGAAGGAAGGAAGGAAGGAAGGAAGGAAGGAAGGAAGGAAGGAAGGAAGGAAGGAAGGAAGGAAGGAAGGAAGGAAGGAAGGAAGGAAGGAAGGAAGGAAGGAAGGAAGGAAGGAAGGAAGGAAGGAAGGAAGGAAGGAAGGAAGGAAGGAAGGAAGGAAGGAAGGAAGGAAGGAAGGAAGGAAGGAAGGAAGGAAGGAAGGAAGGAAGGAAGGAAGGAAGGAAGGAAGGAAGGAAGGAAGGAAGGAAGGAAGGAAGGAAGGAAGGAAGGAAGGAAGGAAGGAAGGAAGGAAGGAAGGAAGGAAGGAAGGAAGGAAGGAAGGAAGGAAGGAACGAAGGAAGGAAGGAAGGAAGGAAGGAAGGAAGGAAAGAAGCCTATTCCTTTCCCATTCTTGCGAAGAGTTTGGCTATTGTCCTGTTACCAGGCAGAGCTGCATTCCATGAAACAGAGGGGTTGGGGTCGGAGAACAGTATTATTCCTGCAAGATCCGTTAAAAGAGGAGAAAAAGAAGAGAGAGAGTATATTCGCTGACTCAGCAGCGTCAAAAATGAGGGGAGCACCTGGTTCGTCTTCTGAAGACTTTCTGCCTTTAACATTGTTTACGTTTTAAATGATGACAAACAAAGGCTGCTGCTGGTCTGCAAAACAAAAAAATTTATCTTGCCACTGTCAGCTGTCATTATAGTGTGGTTTCACTGTAGGTGTTTTGACACCCAAATGAGTTATGGCATTTTTTTTATTTACTACCAAATACTGTACTGTCCTCTAGAGAAATTAAGTAAATAAATAATTTTACCCTGAGTTGTTGTTTATTATAACATTAATGATTTGCACAACAATTAATTCACTTTCTTGAGCTTTACTGTGAAAATCATAAATTAATTTTTGTAGACATGTTAGTTAATGATTTGTGTTGATAAACAATACATCTATTTTTTATAAACAAAATTGTTTGGTCCAGGAATATTTCACACCATTTTGTGTCATAAGAAAGTAATTTACTTGCCTAGAAGCTAGGTTATATAATAAATTTCACTATTAAAAGGGAAGAAGATGCCCACGTTTGACACACTTCAATCACTAAATCTGAATGCCGTAACAAGGTGCTGCCGAAATTCCAGCTAAAAGAGTTAGAAATAATTACAGTAACACCCCTTTTAAATATTCTTTTTTCTTAAGATTTCCTGCTTAATACGTTTACATAATTTTGAACCTGGTCAATAAACACCAAAGTAATTAAACCCTCTTAGGAAGTTTTCCTGGTTAATAAGGTTGAATTTTTCAGTCCATATAGAAACTTCTTAAAAATGTTTTACTGTGATTACAAAACAATCAAACAACACGGCACTGGGAAACATTCTCACTACACATATTACATTTGAATACTTCCTAAAAGCAGTCAGTGGCTGAGTATACGGTATGTTGTCCTTCAGGTGAGTGTCACTAACCTGAAAATGACCAGTCTTGCGATCGTACTTGATAAGACCACTGCGCTCCAAGTGCAGTCCTGCTGTATGTATCAAGTCAGCGCGGTACTGCTCCAAAAGTTGGTCCTCCTTCGCACGGTCATGGGATATCCCATATAGGGTTGGTGCACGCAACATCCTACATAACAAGACAATCCACCAAGTAACAAAACTATCCTTAATACACGCACTACAACACACACTAATGGACAAGACGTTAAACCAACAGAATTTTTTCAGTACAGACAACAATCTGTGTTAATTAATTNACAACACACACTAATGGACAAGACGTTAAACCAACAGAATTTTTTCAGTACAGACAACAATCTGTGTTAATTAATTGATTACAGTAAAACCTCTGTGTAACAAAATTGAAGGGACCAAAGTTGTGTGTTTGTTATAGAGGTGATTTACAATACGTTTCTTTTTTAATCACGCTGTCAATTTTGAATCTAATTGTTGCTGGAATTGAATTGCAGAGGTTATTTTATATTGATTTATATAAGAAAAGTATTCAATGGATTTTATTTTGAACACTTATACAGTAAACCATTGTGGCCACTACTAATAAATTACCATTGTCATAGAAAAAAATATGCCACTAATTTTGTTTGGAGCAACATTATGTAAACAAATAATTTGTGAAATTCTTTAATTTTATAAGTAATAAAGACTTTTATGATTAAAAAAATACTTGGTACACACAAAGTGAGACAAATAGACAAATTGAGGTTTTTTTACAGTTCTAAGTAAAATTTTGTAAAAAAAATTAGAAACATAAAAGGAAAGTAAATATAACCAGACGTTTCAATATTTGTTATAAAGAGATTTTGTGTCGACGAGGAAATTTTTTTTTTGTTATTAAGAGTAAAAAATACATNACAACACACACTAATGGACAAGACGTTAAACCAACAGAATTTTTTCAGTACAGACAACAATCTGTGTTAATTAATTAATTACAGTAAAACCTCTGTGTAACAAAATTGAAGGGACCAAAGTTGTGTGTTTGTTATAGAGGGGTTCTTTATAGAGGTGATTTACAATATGTTTCTTTTTTAATCATGCTGTCAATTTTGAATCTAATTGTTGCTGGAATTGAATTGCAGAGGTTATTTTATATTGATTTATATAAGAAAAGTATTCAATGGATTTTATTTTGAACACTTATACAGTAAACCATTGTGGCCACTACTAATAAATTACCATTGTCATAGAAAAAAATATGCCACTAATTTTGTTTGGAGCAACATTATGTAAACAAATAATTTGTGAAATTCTTTAATTTTATAAGTAATAAAGACTTTTATGATTAAAAAAATACTTGGTACACACAAAGTGAGACAAATAGACAAATTGAGGTTTTTTTTACAGTTCTAAGTAAAATTTTGTAAAAAAAAATTAGAAACATAAAAGGAAAGTAAATATAACCAGACTTTTCAATATTTGTTATAAAGAGATTTTGTGTCGACGAGGAAATTTTTTTTTTGTTATTAAGAGTAAAAAATACATNTTTTCAATATTTGTTATAAAGAGATTTTGTGTCGACGAGGAAATTTTTTTTTTGTTATTAAGAGTAAAAAATACATTGTATCATATACTGTCGACAGTACCAAACACAAATTTTTATATAGAGAGGTTTCAGTTATAAAGAGATTCACTATACACAGGTTTTACTGTAATTTGTTACTGCATGCTTTAAAAAAATTAATAATTTTCACCTTGCCATTTTTTTGTTACCTCGTTTCTGAAGAATGAAACACTAGTACAAAGATGAACGTAACATCATGGAATGTACGATATGGCTAACTGTGACATGGACGTTCTGTACCTTTCTACAATATAGCAACGAGGACAAGACCTAACACCTGGATATACAGACTAGTCTGACGCACGACGCGTGTGGGTCACTTTTCATTTTTTGCCGACCGCGCATCATCACACGTGGAGACAAATACTCCAGAGAGATGCGAACCACGACCGACCGCGTGCAGGCCAGCTGACACACTCCCTTGACAAGTCAGATACAAGGAGAACTGAATTAGGGACCCAAATATAATTAACTCAATCACCCCTGCCTAGCAAATTCCTGTGAGAAGAGAAAATCACAAAGCAAGTAGCCCCTAAGCGAGCGTCGGATACTCGCTTGCTGCCCACGAATACTGAGCTCAGTAGCGAGAGCAAGTTGCCGACCCGCCTTACAAGGAAAACTATCCTCCAGGATTTTGCAATTCACCGACGTAGCGCAGCTTGGCTGTGCCAACGAGGAAGAGAGGGGATGACTGACTAAAGATTCCCTAGCAAACGACAGTTGTTCCTGAGCAGCTCGCCCCAGCACCTTCCTGCGCTGGGGCGAGCTGCCAGCCCCTCCTCTCTGAGGGGCCACCTCAGAAGGACTACCAGTCACCCCCAAAGGAAGACCTGCCATAACCAGCTAGCAGCAATACATAACTGTACTTCCAGCCAACGAAGACCACCCAACTGATGCTAGCCTCGGTAAACCACGAGCCGACTCCTTCTCCCTGAGCAGTCACCCCGAGGGAAGACCAGCCGACGAGACACGTTGGTGCCCCTCAGCCAACTCCTCCTGCCCGAGGAGTTCCNCAGTCACCCCGAGGGAAGACCAGCCGACGAGACACGTTGGTGCCCCTCAGCCAACTCCTCCTGCCCGAGGAGTTCCTTGTTGGCACAGCTGACCACAGCAGTTCGCTTCAGCACTAGTTGTTCCGAAGCTCCCTGCTCAGTCTCCTCTCGAGGATCCCTAACTACCTGTAACCAGTGATGATTAAACAGCTCTCAGCACCAGTGACCAGCGCATAACTTCTGCGGTTCTCATCGCCAACTACGCCCCCTTAAACTCACTTTACTTGCACAGTTAGTGACACCCCGAGTCCCTTCAGGACTAACAGTGCATCAGTTTAGAATTTAGTTGTTTTCATAGCTGCCTTGTTGTTTGCTCTTGTTCTTTTCGCAGACAGGCCCCTTCATCTGACCTTTAAATTCTGCTTTCATAAATTGTCTTGTTATTTGGCAAAGCGCAGGAGTTAGTATGGGTAGCCAGTATTATTCTCTAGAGAATAAACAGGTATTTCAGTCCAACCTATGAGTATCCTCTAGGGTGAACTTGTACCTCACTTCAATCCTGGTAAGTGTCATCCCGCAAGGGAGCGGCAGGGGACAGAGGTATTTAAATCAATTTCCGACTCTAGAGTAGGACCACAAACCGTCCCATAAAACAGAAGACAGTCCGTGCGTCAATAAACAAACATTCATAGGCCACCAATACTGTGGACAGGGCACTAGGAAGCACCTGGTGCCAAATACAGTACAGCCCTACTAGCAAGACTACATAACGAAGCAGTTAGGCCATTTGAGACAGCTAACCCACTCCATCCACCGTGTATAGACCCACCGAATAGAGTGACAAGCCTGACAAAGAGTGACCTCATCACCTCTGAGTACACCTTAGATAGGGAGCCATCATCTGTCTCTTCATTGCGGAGATGAACATTAGCACCTTCCCGTTCATGCAAATCAACCGCAGAAGGGGTATAAAGTGGAGCGACTGAAGGGCAGCTGCTGTCGTTGCGGCTGACCAGCCACTAGGTAACTCACCCACACCAACCTTCAGCTTCTTATCCCCCCCGAGAGTGAGCTCAAGCTGCCAAACACCTGTTGAGACCTCACTTCACAGTCCACCTGCCTAACCTCTTTGGCCTTATCATCAAAACCACCAGAAAAGCACACCCCATCGTCGTCAGCATCTGGATGGGCCTGCCCCTGGCCCTGGGGATCGCCCCAGTCCTAGTACTTTCAACCAGCCCGCCACAACCAGTTTTCAGTACCCAGACACCAGCTGCAGTCTACCCAGGCACCCAGACATTGCTACCACTGAGGGACATCCCTGCAGCCTGCTGCCCCTGTACGAGGACCAGCCCGAGTACAGCAGATCCCGACCACACGATAGCCCCAGGCGAGGCTCAAGAAAGGTAAGCGAACAGCTGCACTTACCCCAGCCACGTGGAGGCCTCACCTCGCACAGCCAGACTACATGCCCAGCAGACGACCTACCCGCCCGACCCTGTTTAAGGGAACCATTCAGGCCAAGTGCCAGATATTACAAACTCTGCCTCACTAGAGCCTGTTTTGAACCAGAGTCCCTGATCCGACACCAATAAACGCCTTGCTCCCGTGTGAGGGGCACCACAGTCNCTCCCGTGTGAGGGGTACCACAGTCTCATAGCCGTCACGCGTCAAGTCTGTAATGATCTAGCCTTGCTCTGAATCCTCCTTTTCATTGCCAATCTTGTTAAATACTCAAAGAGGACAATCATAATACTGGCCGCGACAGGCGACAAGGTTTATAAATGCCATCCTGGCCTGATCCAAAGAACAAAAGATTCTACCAACTTTGTCACTTGGTCACCCAGGTCTATTATAATCTCCAATACTACCAATGGAATCACTTTTTTTTTTGTTCCCTTGCCCTTTACCTACTATACCAGATTTAGTTCATATTTTAGTACAGCCCAGCAATAATTTGTGGCACTGAATGTTGGACCACTGCTAAGTGGAAAATTAAACACACTTTGGATTATGTCTTGTACCCTGCATGATTGCAAGCTTATATGCACTAAATGTTGTCAATTATATAAGTTGAGATTAAAATGTACTTTACTTAAAAGAAAATTGGAAATTTTAAATTAACCAGCTGCTACTTGCACTGGGAGTTGGAGTNTTTGTTCCCTTGCCCTTTACCTACTATACCAGATTTAGTTCATATTTTAGTACAGCCCAGCAATAATTTGTGGCACTCAATGTTGGACCACTGCTAAGTGGAAAATTAAACACACTTTGGATTATGTCTTGTACCCTGCATGATTGCAAGCTTATATGCACTAAATGTTGTCAATTATATAAGTTGAGATTAAAATGTACTTTACTTAAAAAAAATTGGAAATTTTAAGTTAACCAGCTGCTACTTGCACTGGGAGTTGGAGTTTTTTTTTTTTCAGTCCAAGAAGTTGGCATTTATCGTGCAGGCATTCAAACTACTGTATCTCAGGTTTTATCACTGCTATGAAAATATATAAATGTAGTTGACGTAAGATTACACACCTGATGTAGAGATAGGAGTATCCCAACCAAGTGACAGCATCCCGCACGTTCTGAATGCTGCCCAGGANATTACACACCTGATGTAGAGATAGGAGTATCCCAACCAAGTGACAGCATCCCGCACGTTCTGAATGCTGCCCAGGACAATCTCTGCGTTGAGCATGTCGCCCATCTTGCTGGTGAGCTGCGACTCTATGGGCAGCTGCTGGTTCAGGAGCGAGAGATAGTACTGAAGCTCGCTGTGGTTTGTGATCAGTATCCCCTCACCTTTCGTGTCGTACTGCGGCCGACCAGCCCTCCCTAGCATCTGCGCTCATGTGATATGTAGGTCTGAGCGTATCATTTTATAATTACATTATAACATTTTTTTTAAGTTTACCAATAGATCTTTCCTAATGGCCATAAACAACAACTTTGCCAAATGTATCCGCGCACATCACATACTGCCAATTATGCTAATCATTCTTGCCAATTAGTGCTGCTTACCATTAAACATGTTCCAAATGATTTTAACAACTAAAAAGCAACAATACATCCTAAAGTAAGTTATATAGTTGAATAAGGGCATGCCACACAAAATGCAAAGCATGCAGTTTGAACTATAGCTGTGCCAATGCGAATCAGCTTCTACCAAATTTGCAGATGTTAACCAAATCAGTGTTTCTGCCGAGGTATCAACTGCAGATCATTTTCTGCCAATTTGACAAACATAAAATGTTGCTGGTAGTTATGAGTTATTCCTGATATGTCTTTCCTTTGTGAACATCAAAATTNAGTTATGAGTTATTCCTGATATGTCTTTCCTGTGTAATGTGTAACAATGAAGTGCTATCACCTCGAGTATACGGCATTTAGGAAGTGGAAAGCATCAATGAAAAAAATGCTTAACTTCCAAAGTTTTTGTCCCAAGTACAAACCCTGCTGTGAGATAATCTAGCAGCTAGACACTGAGGAGGGTCAGTTTCAGCGAGATAAATAAGCAGAACAGCTGTGACCAACAGCAAAAGGTTTTGGCAGATGGTAAGAGGTGTGACTGCGGCCTGTTTGAACTAAGCATTTCCTTTGAAACAAATTCATGTGTGTAATACTGTTTCGACCATGAGAAGATAACACAAACACAATGCAGATTTCCTGTCTTAAAAACGCGCACAGAAAACCAGATGTTGACATCTTGATGGGAGATCAAGTCTGCATGCATTGATTGCCAGTATGCAACAGTTTTTTTTTTTTTTTGGTCTCTTGAAAAAACTATCCATCCAGGTTACAAAGTATTTCAGTTATAAAATGCTTTCCCACAGTTCATCAAGATTATAAAGTACTCTATGTATGTGAATTTGGTACATCAGTTGTATATTATTTCAAGATAAGTGTAGATGTGAAGTTTCCCTTCTATAGTGGACATAGAAAGTGTTGCCATCAGACTCATCATAACAAGTGTTTACGAGTTATTAGTAACATTTTCATGTTAAAAATTAATTCTCTGACAGGCATTAATTTTAAATCTTCCTGTTCATAAAATTTTTTTTTATACCAACCCAAATGTGTAGCGAAGCACCAACAAAGCACAAAACATCAATTAGCCAACATTTTGTTTTTTGAAAGAATTAAGTTTAACAGTACATATTTTGCAAGTAACATTGATCCTGTCTATCGCAGAACCAATGCATATATAAAAACAATTCATCATGTTTGTTTCAAACCTATCACATGACTGTCAACAGCAACAAATACATGTAAACACTATTGTGCATGCTTACTGTTTTCTGTGTTCACAAACAGGTATTTGTATAAACACAGAAAAGCATTTTTTGTCNCAAAACAGGTATTTGTATAAACACGGAAAAGCATTTTTTTTTCTTCTTCACTTGAACTCACATGGCTTATTGCATTACTGTATTTACTTTTTGGACACTATAAACTGAAATAAGTTAAAAATTGTTTTTTATTGTGCTGCACTTCACCAATACCATTGTTCAAGAGTAACCTAAATTCTACTTAAACGTAAGCACAAATCTTTTTCTCGCACCAGCAGCACATCTATGAATTGACACATCACTGGCTTGGCACATCTGCATAATTTTGTAAATCGGCACAGCTCTAGTATAAACATTACAGAGCTTGCTGCACGATTGATGAACATGTTCACTTCAAACTATCTAGTATGATTACGACACACAACTCAATTCTAATTCTCATACATGTAGAATCACACGGCTTCGTTTTCTTTACCAAATTTTCACTCATGCAGTCTATAATTGCTAAGAGAGGTACAACATAGTTGCATATTATTATTATTATTGTGGATGCTTTGACTCACAGGTTTGGCAGCCTTCGAACATAAATTTCATTTGTCACTCCTGCCTCACATTTTGTTCCATGATTTTTCTTTCAATTTTTTTGTACTGTTTGTGACAAGTTTGGCTGGTAACTACACTTTATTCTCAATACTGGGATAATATGTCTTCAGTGATTACAATGGAACAGCTAGCAAAATTACTACATATGTCAGCATACCCGGCCACATGTTAAGAGACCTGGAAAGGCTGCAGAGTTGTTATTGAAAAACAGTGTTATTGTTTTTCAAAACACATTTATGTTTCAACAACACTTTTTTTACTAGTTCTGCAAAGTGCAAAAAAAAAAACACTTTCACTATACCATTTTGTATTAATACAGGATAATTCTCAACTCCAGGCACACATTTCGTGATATGATTTACGTATTATGGAAAATGGAGTAGAATGCATATAAACACACGCACCGAAGACTGAAAATAAACATACGACATATCTGCCTGAATCATTTGGATAGTACGACTTGTAAATCCAACCTCACTCTGTAACTGCAGGTACTTTTATTTCCAAGAACATCAGCAGCCTTTATATGTCATCATGTGAAATGTAAAAAATGTTGAAGGCAGAAAGGCTGCAACATATGAACCAACCACTGAGTGTAAAATCCAGTTTACATTGCCTCTTTTATTTGCTAACTTCCCCTCCTTCAGCTGCTTATGATAAATATTTGTCTCAACACCTCGCCCCTATTTGCTTCGTGGAATGCAGTTCTACAAGGCAACTGGACAATAGTCAAGCAAGATCAAGAGGGAGAGTGAATAGGCATCAAAGTATTGAAGTGGGAAAAAGGGATGCTGTTCATTCCTCCCTTTAGAGTTTGCCAAGGAATAAAGAGAAATTGACGTTCTTATGACCTACCTACGCCACTGACATGTTTACAGACGAAAAATTAAAACATTTACACCTGTTTCAACTCTAAAAAAGTGTGATGCCGCCATTAGAGCAGGAGAGTACAAAAAATAGCACTAGTTTTAAACAAGTATATTAACAGTGTATTTACTATAGAACAAGGTGGTGCTTTCAAAAATTGTTTTTGTCACGAAAGTACCATTATAACCCATACTCATTATGGTGCGGTTATAAAATATATAAAAACAATCATACTACATCCACAAAATGTATAGTATCAAGCAGCAGCTTCAAACCCTATGTGATGATATTTTGAAAAATGAAAATTTAATTGTGTAAATCACATACTATTAAAAATGTAGTCCCGATAATTACATGGAGCCCATGGAAGCCTGTTGCTGTAAAAAATCTTGAGCCATAAACTGAGTCTCTAATTGTGAATGGTGCTTCAATGTATTCATATGCTTGAAGAATAGTGAAGTATAAGCCTAATATGATAGTAATTATTAAACTTTGATTAATTTCTTTTATATTATTATAAAATGCTATACATACTATAATCCACAATTTTCAAGGGTGTGTGCGTCTTAATAAAACACAATAGGTAATATTATGTTTTCTGCCTCATTATCCATAATCACCACACAAATTACGTAGCTGGAATAATTCAGGATAAATCTGTACAATAAAGACTGTGGGCTCTTCCAGACACACTGTGACAGAGCTACAGTGTACACCAAACACAGCATCACTTTGAAGTCTGACGGTACCTGCAAGACGTCGAGAGCACCCAGCTCCACCCAGCGACCCTTCTCAGGATTGTACACTTGGGTGCCCTTGATGATGACGGTGTGGGCCGGCAGGTTCACACCCCAAGCCAACGTGGCTGTGGAGACCAACACCTGCCGCAGGGAAACACAAACTCAGCACACGCTCGCTATTACACATTATAACAGCTATGCATGGTTCACACCTCATAACACAGTACTTACTACATACATGAACAAAATTATTTATGCTAATACAGATGCTTTCACTTAAATAATAATTTTAAAAAGTATTCACTCTCTACGAAACGTTAATTCAAAGAAAAGTTAACTACAGCGACTTCTATACTACAATTAAATAACTTAAAATAAGACCTGCTTGTACTACATATAAACATATACAGTCAAATCACATTATTACAACAACCTGCTAGTATCCAGCGTAAATNATATAAACATATACAGTCAAATCACATTATTATGACCACCTGCTAGTATCCAGAGTAACCGCCCTTCGCAGCACGGACAGCAGCTAGACGAGCTGGCAGTGACTCAGTCAGGTGCTGATACGTCTTCACAGGTATCTGGAGCTGGCGCCATGCTGTCTGCAGTTCGTCCCACAACTGTTGAAGGGTGTGTGGCGGAGGAGACAGATGGCTAACACTACAATCGAGGTGCTCCCACAGAGGTTCAACTGGATTGAGATCTGGGCTGTTTGGGGGCAGGGAAGAACTTTGAAGACTTTATCGTGCTCTTCCAGCCACGAGCAGACACTTCTAGTCATGTGGGAAGGGCATTTTATCGCACTGGAAGATCCCATCTTCCCGAGGAAAGACAATCATCATGTACAGGTGGATGTGATCGTCGAGGATGGATTCATAACCAAATCGATTAGGAGTGCCTTCCCCACGGATGATGGGACTTAGAGAATGCCACGAGAACATTCACCAGACCATAACACTGCCCCCACCGCCTTGTGTTTGTTCAGCAACGTGACTCGTCGGAGAATGCTACCAGTATCCAATCAGCAGCGGTCCAGTCGTCATTCTGTCGAGCAAATTCCAGTCATCTTCGTAAAAGCACCTGTGTTAGCATGGATGCAGTCACACCCCATTCGCAGAAGGATTCGCTGAATTGTTGCGGTAGACATATGTCTGAATGCCCCCTGGTTCATTTGGACGGTGAACTGTACCACTGTAGTTTGTTGTTTGTCCTTCATGCACTGTCGTAATCAACGTTCACCTCGGACATCAATGGCGCATGGAGCTCCGCAGTTTCCACGACGGTTATTCCCAACAGTCGTCCACTCACGATACACCTTTACCACAGAGATACGTGAACAGTTCACAATCGTCACTATTTCCGAAATGTTGCCCCCCTTGGCCTAAAAGCAAATGATCATTCCTTTTTGCAACTCGGTTATATCACTTCAATTACCCATGACAGCAGGAAATGCAGTGTGTACAGCCAGCCTGTCGGTTGCATTATATACCTGCTTCCCCAGCCTACGTAACGGGACATACGTCATGGGCTACGTGCTGCAGATGGCACTTCTAGCAGGTGGTCATAATAATGTGGTTCGACTGTGTATGTATTTAATGCAAACAATGGCTGAATAACTACCTACTACAATTGGTGGGACAAAAGATAAGAAGTACTTTCATTACAAATTAAAAGCACAAAATATAAATAAGAGAAATTAATTATATTTTTTTACTAATACATACTGACATGTGACGTGTATATATACTATTTCTTTTTTTGCTACAACTACGTATCATCACGTGCACACCACGTGCCCTAGAAGTGATACAACCCTGAATTGCAGCTACCCAAGTCAGCAATCTGTCTCCTTAAATAAAGTGAATGCCTGGAGACCGGAGTGTACCTGAAGGAAGAAAATATTAAATCGCTGCAGCCTTAAACAAAACCCAGTGAGAAGGGAAACAAGTAAACCACGCCAGCGAAGTCGCACCTGAGCTCACGCAGCCGACACCACCCGCACAACAGGAAGACCTACTTCCAGCTGCCCCGAGAGATGGCAGCAAGTACGACTCCGCCTACGAAGAAGAAGCCACCCCTGTTGAACCTACCCGAAGGCACCCCAGACACCTCTAGCGCAGGAGAATATATGTCGCAGCACTGCCCCAGAACGGCAGTTGATACCAGCATCTCGCCTTCACACAAGTCGTGCAAGGCTCTCTGCTCTGTCCTCTCTCTTCCGGCCTCGTGAAGAACACCCAGTGATCACAAGTTACCAACGCCGGACTTCTTCAAGCATGCACTGCAGCCCTGAAGAATAGTCGTACCCACTCTTACACTTGACACTTGCCGTAAAACCACATCCCCATAATCCCCCATTAAGTCCCTTCAGGACAACATTAGCTTCAGTTAAGGTTTAGTTGTTAACATTGCTACTTAATTCTTTGCTCTTCTAGCAAGACCTTTAGGCAAGGCTCTTCAAGCCAATAGGCACCTTCACCTGTCTTTTGTTTTACCTTCCGAGAGTTAATCAGTGCCTTGGTTACGGCAGGAGAGTACCGGTCACAGTGTTCTATTCTTGATAGAATAAAACATGTTACTAGGAGCCTAACCGCGGTCACCTCTTTCTTGTGTGAATTGTGCTTATTCATCCCTGGGAATCATCACCCCGCAAAGGAGCGGTAGGGAAATGCAGAATTTGAGCCTCGTTTACCGAACCTAGTTTAGGACTGTGGCCTGTCCCCTAAAAGCACTTGACGTACCTAATCAAAACTCAACCCAATAGACGGCCACCCATACTGTGGACCAGGCACACAAGGGTACCTGGTGCACACGTACGATAGAGCCATGACCACTAGCAAGACACACGACGAAGAGGCTAGATCACCCTTGTCAGCTAACCCGCTCCATCCACCGCGTATAAACCCGCAGGAAGGAGTGCCAGGTCTGGCAAGGAGGGATCTACCCCTTCTGAGATACACTCTAGCTAGGGACATCATTGCCTGCCACCCAACTGCGGACATGAACCATAGCACCTCATCTCTGGCAAATGCAGTTTACCCATAGATGGGGAAATAAGTGGAGCAACCGGAAGGCAGCTGCTATCCTAGCTGAGAAGCAAGTCCTGCTTAAACAGTCTGCCCCAGACTTCACCTACTTGACCCCCCGGGAATGAGCTCACACCGCTCGCCAACTGTCGAGGCCTCACCTCACAGTTCTTCCCAGTAACTTGTTTGGTCCCCTTGTGAAAATCCCCGCAGCAGTACACCCTGTTGTTGAGTGCCTCCGCCTAGACCTGCCCCTGGTACTAGGTGTCGAGTCAACCGCCGACGTCGGACCAGCACAGCCAACTTCCATCAGTAAGCCGGTCGCCTGCCTGCCGCAGCAGAGCAAGCCTACCAGCAGATGCCGTCACCGCCAGCCAGCCGGGTCAGGAGACTCCATGCCGGGTCTCCACCGAGTACCAGACGTACGGCAGCGGGAGGTAAGCCAGCGGCTCTGCCAACCAACCCGTATATACAATGCTCATCCTAACTCAGCTAGACTTTGTGCCGAGCCGGCGGCCTACCCGCCCGACTCTGTTTAAAGGCACCATAAAGACCAAGAGCCAGATTCTGCAGACCCCGCCTCAGTAAGGCCTGCCTCACGAGCCTGTGTGACTGATCTAACACAATCTAAAAACACCTAGCAAGACGCTGACGCGTTTCAGACCCTAGACCATCATGCATCAATGCAAAAGAAAAACAACTGTTGTTAGTATTTTACGATACCAGTTCACTGATGCATGGTCTATAACATTAAAAACAGTGGACTCCCTATCTACCATCTTTCAGGGGACAGTCTAAAAATTTCCATACATGCGGGATTTCAGTAGATGAGGGTTCTGACATGTACACCATTAAAATACAATTTCTGACTTTATTATACTTCATTTTGAGTATAATAAGAATTGTACATTATCTGAGAATAAAGTTTATTTAATAAATACAATAAAAAAGTGAATTAAAAAAAAAGTATTACTGTAAATAATACATCAAAAACATTTCACCTCAACTTGTTTGAATAAAGAATAAAACATCTCAAAATACTGTATCTAATTGATTGTAATCAGACACCAAACGCAAGTAGAGCTAAAAATTTTCTAACCCTCTGAAAATTAAAATATGACACTGATGCAAGGCAAATTTTGAATGACCTGCGCACACTCAATCAGCTGAGAGCGTGTGGAGAGATTATTGATAGGGCAGTAAGTTCACGGCGAGCGTGACGGCGGGAAGTGTGGAATGATGTAACCCCCTCCACGGCTTCATGTTGGTAACACACTGCAACTGCACGCATGGCAAATGTCTGTCTTTTAAAGTAATTAATTATATTTCAGAAATGAATAAATAAGGTGATTAAAATTTGTTTATTCACTGTCTTTAATAATTAATCATTCAAAACCTCACACGAGTTACGCTGCACGCTGGATCTGTGACTACCCATTAATAGACGACAAAAGGTGTCGAATAGGCCCTTAAAGGATATCAGTTCATTCAAAAGACGCATGTCTATTAAAATTAATTAATTTAAATCCTGTGATTTCCCAGCAGGAGGTCACTGAAAATGAACTTAACGCTTAGTAATACAAGTTGCTCGACGTTCAAACAATTTTTGGCAACAAGGGGAGGTCAAGTATATGCATCTAGGCATATTTTATTCACGAAGATGTTGTCCATTGAGTTAAATTAATATTTTGTTTTAAATCATGTTGATTTTACGCCAGATACAATTAAACACCAAACTTTATGCGGAAAAAATGACCTTTAACCACAATAGAAAACATCTTTGCAAATAATGCTTCCCCGTTAAAATGTATTGTGTAACATTGTCAGGATAAATCATTTGCTTTGAAATACTAGTGATGATAGGTGCAACTATTTTGAGCGACAGAAAATATTGATAATGTTTCTATTACAATCGCCAGGCCCACTTGACTTGTACTGCGGCCAGGCGTGTAACGGGTAGCGGCCGAGAGAGGACGCGCTTTTTTTTTTGCTAGACAACAGCTTTCCCTCTCGAAGGTACATGAGGGGAGGAAGAAATGTGTGAGACTACAAAAAACTGAAATAAGTGTGTGAGAGAGAGAGAGAGAGAGAGGATGCTAAGGCCGCCACCCTGGTTGCTAGGTAACCACTTCCTCTCTCGTCAGACGTGTAAGGGGAGGTAGCAAGCCAGACTCGCACGTCGCACCATGCCGCAAACAGACGTGTTGGGAAGACAGATAACGTGCCACAGAGCAGTGATAAACAGCAGTGCGCGTGACGTATTTCACATCCAGTTACTAGACATTTGCATAGACAACCAAAAACCATTTTTGCGGGAAATTTTAGGTGACAGGACCAAAATATAATTTGTTCGACGCAACATCCGATAAACGATACAAGCGGGTAGCTTTATCATTATTTACATAGGAGTTTTGCAGGAGCCACTGAAAATTAACTGTGGATACGGTTTATTGTTACACGCGTTTTCTGTACAATGAGAGTCCACTGAGGTGTGATGGCATTCACAATGAACTGAAGAAAGAAACTAGGCATGCCTTTCAAAAGTGTTTCATTACATGTGAACTAAGTTACTAATGTATACGAGAACTTAATGCACATACCTATACAAACACCACTCAATACACACAGTCAAGGCAAGCTGGATACGCATGCGTGGCAAATAACTTTACACATGTGCATGCACACACACACTACAACGTCTTACGAACTATGTAAGCGTCATTGCAAGTTTGACGGTACCTGAATATGCCTGTCGGCAAACAAATCTTCCACCAGGGTTCTGTCAACACGTGTCATCCCGGCATGATGGATGGCGAAACCATACGGCAGCAAGTCTTTCAGCTCGTGATTCTGGCAACAGTATTCACAACTTGTTATCCAGCAAACTGATTCCAAAACCAACACGTGGACGTAGTCAAACACATTCTTGGATTTTCTACACTGGCTAAGGTTAAGAGCAGTTGCATTAGTAAGAAATTACTCCGTGGTTTTTACTTTTTAACACTTTAATATTAAAGATCAATCTATAAGTCACACAGAACAGCATTATTTTCATCCTTTTCAAGATGCCTCTGACATCATACGAAATGCCTATATCTAAATATATTATAAATATACAATAAAGTGTATACATATAAAAATAAATACAAAAATGAAACTACACAAACAGTATTTCAAGCACCCCTAATTTCACACACTACTTAAAAATAAAGTAGCATTGTTTTTTATTTCCTGCTTCCTCTAAAATTTTTATGCAACTCAAGTTTAAAGACTTCAAAGTTTTGGGCATCCTTATATTTACGGTTAATGTGTAAAACTGTAATGTCATTACATATGCATATGAACTGGTCACAACTATTTTCTGTTGTTCCTTCACCAATAAGTCAACTTGTGCATCTAGTCTCTACTGTATACAGCTGATTAGACTAACAAAATTGAAGTTGTTTAGGTGTGTG
>NQII01000199.1:126046-181303 GCA_002778355.1 Clitarchus hookeri | reverse complement strand
GGTGTGCTGGATCATGTCCCGGAGTTACCGGTGTGCTGGATCATGTCCCGGAGTTACCGGTGTGCTGGATCATGTCCCGGAGTTACCGGTGTGCTGGATCATGTCCCAGAGTCACTGGTGTTGTGGATCGTTCTAGTTGCATCCTGGATACAGTGGAATGCTGGATCATGAGATGTATACCGGAGCCCAGCGTGGATGCCATTAGGCGAGGGTAGGAAAGAGAGGCAGCTGGATGACGCCTCAGTGTCCTGAAACTGGTGGCGTATTGGACCATGCTNTTAGGCGAGGGTAGGAAAGAGAGGCAGCTGGATGACGCCTCAGTGTCCTGAAACTGGTGGCGTATTGGACCATGCTAGTCACATATCTAAGCCATCAGTGTGCTGGGTCGTGAAGCACGCATTTCAGAGCAACCAAGAGCCTCGCAGCAACCAGAGGGTGCACTATCTATCTACGTGATCTTAGAAGGGATAGATATGTGGAGAAACACATGCACAAGCTATGTATGGAATGTCACAGGTCCCCAGGTACCTTCACGCAAAAGTGCCAGTTTCACGTTGAGCTAATCGCCATCATAACAGGACCAGCGTAGACAACAGTGACGAGCTACCACTGCAAGGGACTTACCACAACCCTATGACCTGGCATATAGTTTGCTACTTGTTATGGCGGACGCAAAACAAAAAATGGTGACAAAATGAAACCTCAACATCTAGAGGACTATGTAAGTATTTTTACCGGGGTGGGGGGATACAGAGAGAGAGAGAGAGAGATAGGTAGACAGATAGAGATAGGTAGAGAGAGAGAGAGAGAGAGACAGATAGAGAGATAGACACACATACAGAGACGGACACGAACGCACTCTGACACACACNATAGGTAGACAGATAGAGATAGGTAGAGAGAGAGAGAGAGAGACAGATAGAGAGATAGACACACATACAGAGACGGACACGAACGCACTCTGACACACACACTGACACAATTAAAACAAGCCTTTTTTATNACACTGACACAATTAAAACAAGCCTTTTTTATAGCCAAACTGATAAAGTGAGAACCAATCAACTTTATCTAGAATAAAATAAAATTTATTTATAATGGTTGCAATTTTGCAACTAACATTTGTAAATAAATTGTTTCTAAAACAATTTTAATGACCAAACATGATACAAAACTAGTGCTGGTGCTCACCTTGACCTGCTCAGCCTCCGTTCGCAGCACTTCCATGGAAGCCGAGCCTTCCCTTAGGAACTGGCCGAGTGTGTCTTTCTCCAAGCACATGTCTCTGATTGCACGAGCCGTTTTCCCTGCAATAACACTCCATTAAATTACGATTGACAACCATTTCAATTAATATCATCACTGCACCTAAAACTGGTACGATTCCACCACTACAGTGTACAGAGGTTCAAATTAAAAGAACTACTAAGTCATTGGGTTCAGTTTTCAGGGGACCTTAGAGAACATTTAATTAACATGTCTACCTGCCAGATCTGCAATTTGGATTCAGCAGGCAGCAAGTTTGAATGTATTTTCAAATGATTTAGAAACAGGGCAGATATTGCCAATGATTAGTGGGTTTCCTCAGAGTTTCCACAATCATTGCAGTGTGCTGTTTCTCTACCTTACTTCATTTCATCGTGTCCGTTCTTCAGGCGGCTAAGAAAGACTATCCGAGTGCAAGGGTTTACGTGACAGAGCACCAAAAAGCACAGCCCAGCAGTTTGAACTCTGCGTTTGGTCAACTGGAGTTGCTTAAGCTGGTTGAGGGTATCTCAATCTTTTGTCGTCACCACCCCTCCTCCCTTTCAATGCACGTTATGCCTTTGGGAAGATTAGGGACTTTCGTAAGGGTGTCCCTGACTTGGGAGCCAAATGGCTCCTTGTGCGTAAGATAGCACGATGCACTCGGCTGACAATGACAGGGGCGCGACAGAACATCCACATTTAATTTCCCAGACTTTTTCGGTGTTACAAACAAAAATTAAGAGATTTCCAATACTTTGAAGTATTCATTAAAAAAAATGTAATGAAAAGGGGTCTGCTTTATGAAATTTGACTAAAATGAAACACTCAGAACTTACTGTTCCTGAAAATAGTCTACAGTATAAGGTGTACAATTCTTTACTTGCGAGGCAATTTCTCTCACATTACATTTTTTTTTTAGTACCCAATATTTTTTGGGCTGTTAATGAGAATGATTTGGCTGTACAGAAAATCTATTACCATGCAGCAAATATTTATTGAAACACAGTTGCAAGCTGCAATATTTAAAAACAATATGGGTTGTACAGACTCTATCCTCACTTGATGTATCACAACGTGAAAATAAAAGAAACCCACCAGAAATGTATTAAAATGTAACATCGCCAATGCACAGTAGGCAAGCAAGGTCGTTGACCTGTCAGCTGATCCACAGGTGCAGTTCTCTTTCCTGCACTGTACCTGTCTGCTGATATACGGATGCCCAGCACAGCACATACAACGCCTCATCATGTGGTAGCTTCGCTAGCCAATGTTGACACATGTGTGTGCCATGAGCCGCAAAAAACATAACTCAATCTTTTACCTCCTTATTTCTTTCTCGCCTGTTCTCATTACAGCCACTTTTTTTTAACACGGAAATACTGTTCTGAGCTAGTCTGGGATCACCACGTTTTAATCACATGTTTACCAATTAAAATAATTTTACTTTTAATATACTGTATGTATCATTTTTTTTTTGTGATAATATGTTTCAAATAGGGTTCTGCAAATATTTGGTATACCAAAATAGAAACTAAAAACTACGACTTTCATTTTTGTTTCGGTAAGAAATCTGGTTTTGATGAATATTCGGATGTTAAATTTATGTTCATTCAGTGCACCAACAAAGAAAATTTTTGTCTGCAATTCATTTTCTTTGTTGTCATTATTTTATTACTAATAATTACATAAAACAGAAATTTTAATATAGGCACAAACCAGTGTGGTAAATACTACAATCCTAAACTTTTTTGGTTAGGTTTTGCAATGAATTTGCTGTATTGAATGACTAGCTAAAATGTTATGAAATTGGTTAAACTCTCGTTAAGACCGAGCTCTAACGAAATTATTTTTCATTTTCGTTTCAGTTGCACAAAAGTTTATAACACATTAAAGTTGCATTTACACAACCCTAGTTTCAAAATGCTATTTGCTACTGATTTAATGTTTCATTCCAGATTACAGTACAATACTATTGCATTTTTTTCTAATATTTTTGCATCTGTTAGGCATCTACACTGAGGAGTACACTTTGAAGTGAAGATGTCTACAAGTTATAATATTATTATATTATTATTTAATTTAAAAACATTTCATTTTTTCACTGCTGTATGTTTGGCCCATGAGCGACGCCACGGGTGTAACGTTATAGTCCAGTATTTTGTTAATTTTGAATCTGTGGTCGTTTCAGAACAACTCAGGTATCGTTTTGCTCAGAATATATCACCCTTTTAAATTAATATATATTTCATAACTGAAAACAATATAAAATGTCTCACTTCTTCGGGGAAAAGTAAACACAGCCCGTTATCGCGGCTGTTGTGTTAGGTTTACAAGCAACATTGCAATTTGCTTTTTCTTTAATTTTAACTCGCTCAATAGTCTTCTGTATATAACTGGGGTATCATTTTACTATGAATAAATTACCCTAACATATAAATTTATATTTAATCAATAAAAACTACATCATTTTTTCCATCAGACATGTGAGTAAGACTTTCTGTACCCAGTTAGGAAAATGTGCTGTTTAGAGACAATTTTCACGTTCGGGGGGACCACATGGGTCAAAATTTGGCCACTTCAGTTCGTAAGAACAACTCAGTCGTACGGATAAATTTTGTGGAATAGTGAATTTAATGTCCATAAAATTGAAGTCTGATTCAATATTTCTTCATGGCAGATGTTTCAAATTTTTTTTTTGTGTTCTAAGAACATTCTCCACTGATTCAGTATACAAACTAACCTGTCTCTTTGCGAGAGTGAACAAACACAAGGACTTGGTTGCGACCAGCGTGCTCCATAACTTTTTCGTAAACTATCTCGTTCATGACCTGGAACCTCTTCATTGCCTTCTTCTCCGTCACTCCTATGTACTGCTGCTCCAGAGCCACCGGCCGGAAACTGTTGTCGAAATAGTACAACCCCTGGAAACAACACATTTCACACTAATTACATCATCATCGGCATGTTGTACATAAGTCATGACTAACCACAAACTATGTATATTACATACGTCATGCACAGTAGCTGATAACAATCGTTTTTAACAGATTCTCAATTCCTTTGTCAATAATCCAACCAATCAACTACCTATAGTAGTTCATAATTTCCTATGAAAAAATACATTTTTACACCGATTCCATTAATTCAAATGAATGCTTTAATGCTTTGTATTTTTCAAATTCTTANATGAAAAAATACATTTTTACACCGATTCCATTAATTCAAATGAATGCTTTAATGCTTTGTATTTTTCAAATTCTTATGACACAACAAATTTCCACCTGCTTCAAATTTTAAATTCTTTGTTGTGTACACTCAAACTTTGATTTTACACTATTCATTTCCAATGAACACCATGTCCGTATCTGCAAATATTGAGCAACCCTGAAAAAGAAGCTGCGACAAAAAGTAGAAGCAATAAACAAAGATCATAAGCCTACAACAATGTAAAAATTGATTGTAAGGTGGGTGCCATTAAGCACCGTGCCACACATTCCAATAAAAATTTGGCAAAAATTATTTATAATATACAGATGCTAGGATGGGTCATTAACCCGCCTACTGTTTCANTATGAAAAAATACATTTTTACACCGATTCCATTAATTCAAATGAATGCTTTAATGCTTTGTATTTTTCAAATTCTTACGACACAACAAATTTCCACCTGCTTCAAATTTTAAATTCTTTGTTGTGTACACTCAAACTTTGATTTTACACTATTCATTTCCAATGAACACCATGTCCGTATCTGAGCGACCCTGAGAAAGAAGCTGCGACAAAAAGTTAAAAAAAGTAGAAGCAATAAACAAAGATCATAAGCCTACAGCAATGTAAAAATTGATTGTAAGGTGGGTGCCATTAAGCACCGTGCCACACATTCCAATAACAATTTGGCAAAAATTATTTATAATATACAGATGCTAGGATGGGTCATTAACCCGCCTACTGTTTCTAAATACTCTTGTAGTCGTGCATTTTCCTTTGTCATGCTTTACATGTCATGTGTCTGACCAGATAAAGTTGAACTTTTCTCAAATGACCCCTTACAGTTTTAAAAAAAAAATGTTGGTATGGAAAGGTCGTTATTAATATTTTGGGAAATTTTTACTCAACCCGATCAATATACATTAGAATTTGCAATTTTTTACATAAAGTCTGCGGTCAATTGTCTATAGCACAAAAATAGCAATTTTTAAAATAAAATACAGTATGTCAATTTATTTTAATAGGCAAGCGTTTTATTGAGAGAAAAAAAAGAGATACCAGAGACGCACACACTTAGCCACCTACTCTCCTCCGCCTAGTGAGGAAATGCCCAGCTATCACCAGTGACCAACACCGGACGTCTTCAAGCACACGCTGCAGCCCAGGAGAGTCATCCCCCCCCCCCGCACTTGGCACTTGCCGGAAAACACCACACCCCATACTCCCCCCTTAAGTCCGTTCAAGGCAACACAGCTTCAGTTAGGGTACAGTTTGTTTTCGAAAGCTGTTGCATCTGTACGCCTACAAGGTGCAGATTCTGCAGGAGCTGACACGCGAAGACAAACCACGGCAACACCTGTTTGCCTGTGAAGTGCTGGAGCGAATCGACAGAGACAACAACTATTCGACAAAGGTTATGTTTTCCAATGAGCCACCTTTCATGTTTCCGGTGCCGTTTACGCCACGACAGTGCGACCTTCAAGACCTCCACTTCAGGATCGTGGAAGCGATCCACACCGTTACTCCAGGCACGTTGCTGCGGACACGGACGGAAATCGAGCGCAGACTAGACGTTACTGCGCGTCACCAAAGGGGCTCGTGTAGGTCCACTGATTTCTTCCCTAAAAACTTTATGTGCTGCGCTACTCATGTGCATCAACAAACTGCCAATTACCCACATTTCAATTCTTTCACTCCTGAGAGCCTAGCAAAATTAGGGTGTTTCATTGTGGACAGCCTGTATAATTATGCACATTACTAACTAAAGAAAGTATGAAACATGCAATGCACTTGAGGGCGCTGCACTCACAGTTTCAGGCCGGACCCGCAGGAAGGTGGCAATGTCTTGATAGTTGGGCAAGGTGGCGCTGAGCCCCACTAGTCGGACATCCTCCTGCGTGGTCTCGATGTTGCGGATTGTGCGCGCCACGAGCGCCTCCAAAACTGGACCGCGCTCGTCATGCAACAGGTGGATTTCATCCTGCAACATTTCACTTCTTCACTCATTATTAATGAACGAGCTGATTCAAGTGCTACCCCTACTTGCGCATAGGGTTGTGTGAATGTAACTTTTTTTTTCTCACAAAACGAAAATGAAAAATAATTTCGTAAGAGCTCAATCTTAACAAAAGTTTAACGAATTTCATAATAGTTTAGCAACTTATTCAATATAGCAAATTCCTTGCATAACAAAACAAAATAAATTTAGAATATGGAGTATATACCACAGGGGTTATAGCTTACATTTAAATTTCTGTTTTGTGGACTTATTTTAGTTATAAAAAAATAAACGAAAATGATTCACAAACAAAAATTTTCTTCACTGGTGTACTAAATGATATTCATTACACCCTTGAATATGAATATTCAATGAAATTGAGGATTTTGGTTATCTTACAAGTTTTGGCAGCCAAATTTCTTATTGAAACAAAAATGAAAGTTATCATTTTGCATTTTCATTTTGGTACTCCAACATATACGCACAACCCTAATAGCTGAGAGTGAAATGAGGTAGAGATGGAGTAGCAGTGGAATGCACACACACAGGAAAAGGAAGTGCCCTGAGAAAACCTACTGGAAAATGCCAATTTCTACGTTCCCCACACGCAAAAATGCAGGTGACCTCGTCAGGAATCAAACTCAGTTCACCTTGATGGGAAGTGAGATGTTTGACTGCTACACTACCATGGCCGCCGCTTCTAATGAGCCTTGTCTCAACTGCTAAATAAAGAGCAACTTTGTTTATGTAGAAGACGCACAATATTACACTAAATCCAAAAGCATCCACTAGACATTCAAGTTTAAGCAGTCCAAATTTCCTCGTTTAACTGCAAAACCATCATAACATAAATGTCTTTACGTGATAGGTAACTTTTAAAGTTTATTTACTGACATACTTTAAAACTGCTTAACTTAAAATTAAAAACCATCTATAAATAAACACAGAATTCAAGCAAAATAACTTATGGTCTAATCATAGCACAGTTAAGACTAAGTCATAAAGGCGGTTTGCTGTAAATTATACTAATACCAATCAAAATCAGATTTCCGCAGTAAAGCAATTTTTCCAAATCACATCAGGTATACTGCCATTTATAATAAATTAACAATGAGAGTACTTTTAATTTTACTAAAAATTAAAATAAGGTTTCCTACATTTCACTAAAACTGACCAATACCTCCGCTGAACTGATGCCTGGGCAGCAGGAATAAAGTGCACCAGCCCTCCCTTCAGAGAATGTCTATGAGTAATTTTGTTTTGTTTTGTTTGTTAACCCTTATAATTATAAATTTAGTATTTCTGCATAAATATATTTATATGAATGCCATTTTAGGCTGAAAAAGTTGTTGTCAAGTACCTCAAACTTCTTAAATAAATAAAAATAGGTGAACAAACATGTTACATTTATACTTCCTACAAATTGCTTCTAATTACTCTCAGTCTCATATAACTTGGCAAGACCTTGACAGTCAGTGAGTGTCAACTTGACGTATACAAAACAGTCAACGTGCCATTTACAAGATCCTGTATCAGCTGATGCATGAATGAATGAAAATTAATATTAAGTTGGCTATTCTGGCTGCACTGCAGATGCACATCAGACAAGCACAAAATACGTGGATAAGAAAGAGTTCCTAGATTGATTAATACATTTTATTTTACGTCGTCACAAAACAGCTGTTGTTATTGTTCCAAACTTAACGTCGTACTCAAATGAAACGCAACTTCAAACATTGGGAGTTCTGTTCACGTTGTATCCCCTCTCACCATGCCATGCATAAATGCTTGGTATTATGTAATTCCAAAAGCCTACAGATATATCGCAGGGTATTGTTGAATAATTTTCAAATAATTCAGCAAAATATATTTTTTATTCGTGTGAAGGTGCAGGAGAGGGTGAAGGGGTGTAGAGGGGGAAGGGGTGTAGATGGGGAAGGGTAGGGGGGGTAGAAGGGGAGAGAGGAAAATTGAGGTAGAGTCGGAGAGAGGGAAAAGGGAGATGGAATCAAAAAGCAGAAATAGGAATCTGGTGCAAATGGTAGACTACTGAACAACTAGAAAAAATTGGAGGTAATGTTAGCAGTGTTAAAACTCGAGCTGGGTCGAGGAGAACTTTTACTGTTCGACTCTGCTTGAAATTCTCTAGCAAGCCGTAACACCAAATAGTCTCCATATTTGTTTTCATTTGGAGGCTTAACGTATAAAATACATGGAAATGCAAAATTAACAGTTTGGAATAAATAACTGTTTTTAATAACCTGGGATTGTTATTATTGTTTAAAGAAATTCTTTGTAGACTGGATTGGAAAATGAACGACAAAAATCTTGACCCCATATGCATTGTAAAGTTTAACCTTGACGTAATTTTTTTTTTAATTTTGCCTTGACTTGGTTTACTGTTATTTTTCTAAAGCTTGGTTCGAGGATCTGAAATTGAGGCTTACCCATCTCTAGAAAAATTTTTTTACTTGTTTAAGAGAAGAATAATGATACAGCTATTCCTCAAGTTAGTCACCATAACACAACATTTATACAATTCCATTCATTTTCACTGCATCATGATGGTTATACTTTTGCTTATGGTTATGATACTGAAAGCATTTGTGGATTACGCATTCTTGGTTCTTGCTGCTTTGGCAATTTGCAGTACAGTTTATGTACAAGTTTTGCACATAGCTGCCTGCTGAATATACTCTGCAGTCCAGAGCGTAGGACTCTTATGATGCTGGTGAATGCTTATTAATGTTTTCATATTTGTTTCACAAAATCTAGAATATATTTTCAACAAAAAAAAAATGAAAAAGTTTTTAAGTCAAACATATTTGCAGAATAAGAATTTTTAAGGGTCAAAAACTGGATGCCCATCATGTCAAAACTGAAGGTCACACTGAAAACCACAAATTAATCTAGGCCTTAATTTTACAGTAGCTACCCACCTCTTTAAACTAAATCTACAAATACAATACGCTACTAGTTTCCGCAGAACATTGAAAAGCTAACTGCAGACTCCACTAGGCATAATTCACATGAGCAAGGATACACCAATGCCTACACAGGAAAACATGGAGGTACACTCACCAAGATGATGAGCCGGACGAGCTGTGCAAAGGTCTTCTCGCCACCCTTCCTAGTGATGATGTCCCACTTCTCTGGAGTACAAACTATCACCTGTGTTGCCTGGATCTGCTCCCTCGTCAGTTGGTGATCTCCCGTAAGTTCCGACACAGTCAAGTTGTACGTGCTCAGCCTCTGCAATCAGTAATCGATGGTGCAGACAGCGGAGTGGAGAGGTCTGGCTTGCTATTTACAATGAGGTCTTGAGAGCTGATGAGGGAGAAGGGAGGTGGATATGGAGCAGCACTGGAACGCAAGGTCAGAGGAAACACGAGATCCCAGAGAAAACCAGCTGACCAGCGGCATCATACTCGACAAATCCCACTTGTGGAAACTTGGGAGTGACCCCACCAGGACACAAATTTGGCTTGCCTTGACAGGAGGCGAGCACTCTAGCCACTATGCCAATAGGTGTCCTCTTAGTTCCAAAAAGACATCAGTGAAAATGTACTTTGTTGCTGCCACATAAATTGCACTGAACATGTAAAAATTAAACAAAAAAAAACCAATTTAAATACAAATTCCACCCAACTTTAACAGTAAGAAAGAAATAAGTGACTTGAATCCTAAATTCACATTCCTTTTCTTCCTGATCAACTTTCAAGTTATGAAACAGTTTTTATGAAAAAAATTACTTATACATTTTTACTAAGGCTGGTATTCTTGCACCTAAAAATGCAAAATTTTAAAAGCTAGAACTAGTAGTTGAAGGCTTGTTTTGCATGCGAGCTACACTTCACAAAGTAACTGTGCTTCTTCAAGCACTACTTACTTGAGGAAGTCATAACAGTGTGCCACCGCTCGCCGCCTGAAGAACCTGGCCTAGCCAGCGAAACGTTGCACAACTGCGCGTCCATCTACGAGTACCGCCCTGTGTATACTTGTGCATTCTGTCTACCATTTATAACGTAAATCAGTAACTTAACTAGGTAATTGTTATAGAAGCACACCTTATTTCGACCAAGTTTTTCTTGGTCGTGAATCTAAGTAGTGGTATAATATTAGTATCCATATAGTACAATATGCATCTACAATTTTAACTTTGTAATCATNCGTGAATCTAAGTAGTGGTATAATATTAGTATCCATATAGTACAATATGCATCTACAATTTTAACTTTGTAATCATCTAGAAAAGAAGTGGTGATACATATGATGTGGTGAATGCTGAACCACATCCTGTTTTTGCTGGGCAGAGGTCAAACTGAACTATCGAACTGAGTGCTTAGCATGTGACCTGCAAGAGTTGTTCATCTCAAACACTTCACTGCCACATTAATGAAAACAGGCATGTGCAAACATACACGCACATGCAGGCAGGCATGCACACATGCTCTCACACCCACTCGCTTTCTCCTCTCTCTATCTACTTCACAAACCCTTTTACATTCATCTGGCCACGAGGGCAACGTCTTTGTGCATCTCTTTCGCAACGACATTCCAAGCGCATAACAGGACGAGTTGATACTCCAATACAGGAAGGATTAATCAGCTGAGAGCAGCGAGCACCAGGTGGCTTACTAACCTTTGCCACAAACTAGTAAATTACAAATACTGGCATTCCGTTTGCACACACGTTGGATTTGCAAAGCATCGATTACAGGAGTGCCAAAATAATTTTGCTTTTCTGTTTACCATTTTGTATTCTTTCTCTCATGTGCATGTGTGTACAGAGAGTGCAGGTGTGCAAAATGTACCTAAATATGTGCATTTACGTGTGGATGGGTGAAAAGACGTTCATAGATAATTACAAAACATTTTTTAAAAGTATCACAATACTGGAACAAGGTGAAAAAAACTAACTTCTGTATCAGCAGAAAATTTGTATGTACGTAAATAGCTATAACTTACACTTGAATGTAATAATGTGACAATACTGTTAAATAGGTAATATCTGCATTCATTCTATTACATAAACATGAAACAGATGATTGATAAAGATGTGACACAGTAATTGATAACGAAGTATAAAGGACATCACCTTACATAGCACCTACCTTTCCAAAGTTTCCAACCATTTCCTGTACCAGGGACCTCATGGGGGCAACGTAGATGATCTTGAACTCATCTGTATTAATTGTGCCATCTGCATTTATGTGCTTCCCAATCTCTCTCAACATAGCCAGAAGTGCAACATTTGTCTTTCCAGCACCCTACAATATCAAAAATGAACATCATGAATTATAATATAGAGGTTACATACAATCAACTGCAGTAAAATATCAAACAAATACTTACAGTTGGTGCACACAATAAAAGATTCTCATCACTGTCCAGAGCCACTTTGTAGAGCCTGCTTTGAATACGATTCAGGGACTTGACATCTTCAAATGCTGGCTGCACATACTTTGGCAGTTTGTCTATGGCATAGAGGTTCTCGTCGGGGTCGAACGGCTTTGGCTTTAGAGCGGGAACATGCACCTCCTCGTAACCTGGAGTCAACATTTACACGGAAATTATTTTGTGTTAACTTAAATCAATTCTCATTTTCAAATAACACATGGTTTGTGAGGCAGGACAAGAAAAGCAGTGAGAAAGGAAGGCGGTCCATCTTAGACTCCACCATTCCTTCTCCAGCATAAGTGGAAAAATTTACAAAACAGCAATTGACTCTGGAAGCAGATAGAAAGGGAAAACCTTAATTTCTTCATTAAGTTTCCAAAAATGTTAGACTTACAGATTTCTTACTGAACACACACATTACTATACTTTCAGTGAACTTNTTCATTAAGTTTCCAAAAATGTTAGACTTACAGATTTCTTACTGAACACACACATTACTATACTTTCAGTGAACTTTAATAAAAAGAAAGATCGTTTAAAAACTTTGCAACCTCACACAACGGTGATATTTCCGTGAAAATGCATGTTTATTTACCCTACTACCGACGTGGAAATATCCAACTCCAACCAAGTGATTNTTCATTAAGTTTCCAAAAATGTTAGACTTACAGATTTCTTACTGAACACACACATTACTATACTTTCAGTGAACTTCAATAAAAAGAAAGATCGTTTAAAAACTTTGCAACCTCACACAACTGTGATATTTCCGTGAAAATGCATGTTTATTTACCCTACTACCGACGTGGAAATATCCAACTCCAACCAAGTGATTGGACAGATTAAGCTAAGTTTGGAGGCACTCAAAGGATACAGAGCATTCACTAATGTTCTGAGGGAACAGGAAAGTGCGAGGAGCTGACCTTTCCTCTGCTTGCGGAAGGAGCCGTCGGGCAGCTGGCAGCGCTTGTTGGCCATGAGGTGGGAACCCTGGGTGAAGGCCAGATCCTCCAAGTCCAGCAACTGCCTCGACCCCGCCACCTGGCCCCCTGCTCCGTCTCCTCCCTCTTCCGCATGCTTCTTGCGGTGCGCCGAGCGCTCCCGCGCACCCTCCTCTCCACCCCCGTCGTCCTCCCCCTTCCCGGTGTCCAGCTGCCGCAAGATGCGCGCCAACAGGGGGTCCTCGTTCATCCGGTCCCGTATCTTCTGGCGGTCCGAGTCGCTCTGCGATGACGCCAGCAGGGTGCAGTACAGAACTGCCCGCCAACACCACAACAAACAGTTAACTTTCTAAGCTTCCACACTACTAACCTAAATGTTTACAAGACATTTTTTCTCCCACTTTTTTAATTATTTATTTATATGATAAACATCAACCACATGTGTACAATCAGCAACTTAATAACAAAAATAATAATATTAATACAAAGAAGCTTGTTAAAAAAAATTTTAAGGACCCTTCAAATGTTTGCTATATAACATGAAAACACATAAAACTGATACTTACCAGCTGAAAAAAACACTTTTAATGTAGAACATAAAGCAAGCATAATTACTAGAGTGTTAGAAGGAGGATGAATGTTATACACAATTTAACAGAAGATGTCTTGGAAATACTTTGAAAACCAATACAAAGAACTTCACGAAAAAATTGTTACAAACACTGTATGTATGCAAGCATATCATGTAATAGTGAAACCTGCAGCACTAACATGAGATCTGGATTTGGACTCCATGCAAAAAAAAAACTTCCTTCACCCCTGCTTTTAAGACACACAGATCATGGCAAGATATAATTTACTCACTCATTTGGCGGTGTTTCTTCAGCAACTTGATGAAGTCGAAGCAATCGTAGCCTAAGAGCAGCACCAGTTGGTTTTCACAGTCTCGATCATCGCCTGCGTCCCGCAACACGGACAGGACTTCCGCTGCCTTCGCCTGCGACATCATCGCGTCGTCGTAGAACTTTGACAACCTGCGCTGCAGCCAGTAGGCATCAATGTCCAGTGGGTGCAAGGTCTTCTCTTTCTTCATTTCCTCTGCTCCACCAAGCTGCAAAACAGACGACAGTAATGCAGAGGCGTGCAGTCCGTGCAGGAGCGGATAGTGAGAAGATCGGGGGTGGGGGGGCTGGTCATCTTTCCATTGTGCCAGCATGGGAGGGAGGCAATGTCTTGCCCTAATTTTAGGGAACAACATTAAAACAATTAAGTATAACCAATATTATAAACAATTCTTACGTTTCATTTTAGTTAAAAAAAACATTCACACTGCAGATTCATGTAAATGTGCGACTTTCGGAGGGAACCGTGTCTCCTGTGACCCCCTCCTCCTCCGGATCCACCACAGAGCCTGTGCATACTACAGGCAGCTTTTCTAATACATCACTTGACACAAAGTGGATGCTGAGATCTTTAATTAGAAGTATAGATAAGAGATATGTATTGAGGTACAGTTGTATGTTTAATTTTCAGCTGTATGCGCATATGTGTGTGTGTGTGTGTGTGAAAAAGTATTTATTAGAAATAATGTATTCACGAGTGCCATCTATGCATTTAAAAAAAACACACAAAATCACTACAGTCCACTTATACACAATTCCATAAAAAAAAAACACTACTGTAGGACAACAGATAAATATGCCTGTCAGATCATAATTGGAGAATTGTCAAAAGTAAAGTATTTCATTCATAAAATTTGGAGTTTAAAGTTCTACTTTTTACTAATTCTTTCTGGCAGGGAGAATAATTTGTTGGTGCAACAAAACATGCTATAGGCTAATAAAAATGTGGAAAGAAGAATCACTACTTTAAGCAACAAGATCGTAAAATAATTTGGTTCCTCGTCCTTTACTTGAAATGCTAATAAATCCTGCATTCGACAACAGAAACATACAAGTTAATGAAGAGGGGGAGAGGGAAACATATAAAGGCAAATGCATGTGCATGTGCTCTCAAAACACACACATGTACTCTAGACAAGCGTAGGGGGAAGCTTAGCACTACACAGTAATTATGNATGCATGTGCTCTCAAAACACACACATGTACTCTAGACAAGCGTAGGGGGAAGCTTAGCACTACACAGTAATTATGAAATTAAAGTGCATATTTAACCAACTTTTGAGGGTGTTTCACAGTAATGGTGCTTCAGAACACAACATAAGTCAGTGTGATGACAAACTCCACAGAACTCTGCATTATCAATGTGGTCTAGGGAAAAAAAAGGCTACAGATTTTCAATTCTCTTTTGCGCTGTGCAAGTAGTACATACAGGTCCAGAGTGAAAATAAAGATAATTAGTTTTATACAAGTTGACTGCAACATTATTCAGAAAACTCACATTCTCGGCATGGATCGCACCGTCCAACCTCGCCTCTTCCCCTTCGTCGTCGTCTTCCTCTTCCCTGACTTCTCCGTACATATCTTCATCATCTTCCTCTTCCGATTCTTCAAACTGTACATTGATGCCGTAAGTTTCATCAATATTCTCATCTAAAAAGAGATATTGATGTTAGAATATTTTGGCTATTCTACAAAATCATTACAATAAAGTTTAGAACATTACAATTACTTATCTGATGATGCCATTATTATCAAAAGTGGCATATGCAAGATTTAGCAGTTTGCAAATCAATTGATAAAAATTTAATACTGTAAAATATTNTTATTATCAAAAGTGGCATATGCAAGATTTAGCAGTTTGCAAATCAATTGATAAAAATTTAATACTGTAAAATATTTTTGAGTACTGCAGACACAACAAATACTGCAGAAGAATTAGTAAAGTTTTGTTTTTTTAATTTAAGTAATAAAAATNTTTGAGTACTGCAGACACAACAAATACTGCAGAAGAATTAGTAAAGTTTTGTTTTTTTAATTTAAGTAATAAAAATTATATCCAAATAAATTATCTCAAAATTGTAACTATAATTTATAATTGCTTTATCAGTGTAAGTTTTTTTAACTAATTTTGATGACAATCACTAAAACTAGTCATGAATAAAGCATTACTCCTCTATTAAACTTTACAAATCAGCAAAAATTTTTACTTGCAGAGTTATCTACAGGAAGAATTTTAAGAACTAGTTTGGGAAGGTAAGGCACATTCAAGCTGATTGCAATAATGAATCTCAAATCAAAAATTTGTTTTACAAAATGGTATGACTTAGTAGTGTGGCAGAATAAGACCTTGCGAATTAGTTTGGAAAGGTTCGCAGATACCATAAGATTGATGCTCCATGGCCAACGTCCGTGAAACCTCTTCAGCTACGCTACCCCCCACGCTCAGCCGCACCATTGCCAACCTACCAAACTGTCAGCACAAGTGGGCTGCCTCCGGCACCTTACGCTGCATGTGCACCTGCCTTGACGACCTAGTTTCATCCTGCCCCTTGGAGTGGCCTTCCAGCCCGGGGTCCCGAACGCACATCAAGCTCGCACAGCACATCGACAAGCTCTCTGCTCCATTGCCCTCCCTCCCTCATTCATCCGCGGCTTATAGGTATAAATAGGATTAGCACAGGCCCCAAAACCTAAATAACCCTCCGAGCAGTTTGTTTTCTCCTGCCTAGCAGATTTACCTGCTCACCTCGCTGTTCAGCGTAGCTCGTCTTTAAGACTATTGTTAAAAGACTGACTGCCATGCTTCACGCACTAGCTCGTCTCTCTCAAGATGCTTCCTCCGAGTGTAAGGGTGGGGAGTCCGTGCCACCTTGCTAACACAACCGTGCCAGGCACCTAGAGCTTTGCTGTCAGCGGTCACCCTCACCCCACCGTTCCTGCACAAGTCATAGACCTACTTGGCAGTCAGGTTACCCCATCTTTCAGGTATTCTGGACGTAGGCCGGCATTATACAGTATGTGGTTTATTCTGAGTAAACGCATACAAACCATACCTCAGTATTTTAACATTCCATTCACCTGGTTCCAAACCCAGTGACCCGCCATCCTCTAAGGCTAACGGAAGACCTGATATCCCAAAGTTCTTCAGGTTTACACTAACCACACCAGTACCGCTCTGTACCTCAAGCTGGGCATTTGGTTACCAGCGTTCACACTACTACTCTGGGCACTACTGGTGCAGAGAGCCACCTTTGATGTGAGACCTACTGAAAGGAAGATGGTTGCCAGTGATAATGCTGCACCTCTGGGCTCACCGGTGCGTGTGGGCATAACGAAGCATCCCGACATCCCTAGAGTTACATGCATCCCTCAAGCTGGAAACATGACCCGTCTCAGCTGAGCGTCATATTGGGCCACTTCTCCAGGCATCACTGAGTTCGAAAGCGGGTCTCACCACCATCAGGCGTAGGGACACCCTCCATCGAGCAGTTCACGGAACCTCAAGCACCGGAACCAGATAGAGACTGGCTCTCTCGAAGGCTCACCCCATCTCTTTTAAACACAATTTATGCCGCACCGTCTACCTACCAGCTCTTGTCAGTCTGAGAGATTAGTTTGCTGCACGCCCCACCAGAGTGCAGGAAGTACTAAGGCTGAGAATATAGCCACCGCTCAAGCTTTACAATCTGTGGGACAGGGAGCCAACTGTCGGGAGGTGTATACTCACTTGCACGAGGAAGCCGCTCGCCAATGGTCTGGCAGCACCACAGCCACTTCCTCCAGGCAGACATTGTCATAAACCAGCAGTACCAGCTCAGCGCGAACATACTGCCCAGGATACTCCCATGTATCACCCTTGCCACACCGTTCCCGCCTAAGCACCGCCTAGAGTCCACCAGACCTGCTCCAGCCACCGCTGGTAAGAGCCAGTTAACATTCCCCCGGACATCTGCCATCTGTTAAGCCTGCAAACGCTACAACTGCTTTCGCCCTAACCCGTGCTACTACTTGCCTTGCTGCCACCTCACTCGGCACCACGAACCGATAAATAAGTAATATAGTTACCGGGAAAGGGCCACAGCTGCTAAATCACCACCATAAATGGAGCACAGCCCCAAGGGGGTAAGAGACTTGGCATCCCTACTCAACCAGCTCTAAAACCCCAACCTACCTTGATATTGGTATGGTATCTGCATATTTTTTCCTAATGCCCTGTTTTCGGACCAAATAAATTACTTTATGATTGAGGAATAATTTTTTAGTTTATTTTTGCTACCGTCATACATTCACCCCCCCCCCCCCCCCCCCCCTTNTCCCCCTCAAAATAACAGCTACCAGGCTGTTTAATTCTTTCACACTATCAAATTAATGCTGGAAGCGCTTGTAATTAGCATAAAAAAGTGTAATCGATTTTTTGTATTTGAGGATTACAATGTATATGATAAGAAAGAGAACATTAAAGTATACTAATATTGCTAGCATAATAGGTGAAGGATACAACTAACGAAGTGTGCTGTAATGGCAGACCCTGTGGTGTAGGTGAAACCTGCCATATCAACCTGCATGTTACTGAAATGTGCATATGTAAATATTTATTACTGGTACATGTTTAAAATAACTCTGGTAGACAAATAACAACCTACCACTGTATTTAAAAATACATTCACTTTCCAAACTGTGAACATCCAATGGTATATTTAAACTCGTTTATTTCCCTGCATTCACAATTACACCTTGTTTAGATACAGTGTTTAATCTGTAATAACAAATAATACAGTGCTAAATTTATCATTTTAAAGAAAATAAACCTTCCGTCAGATGACATGTTTCATATTACTGAACTTCCTTTTATGACTGAGGCAGCAGATACAAATGCACCACATGTCTATTATGAACATATGTCGCAGAAAGATTATATGTAGAAATATAGAAATAAAACCCCATAACCAGACATGACATAGATAACAGGGCTGAGAAGATGGTATGGACATATTCGGAGGATGGCGAAAGAGACATTACCCAGGAGGGTGCATGAAATGTGTATGCAATGAAGATAAAGGAAGAGTGAAGTCAAAATGGTCATAAACAAAATCCTACCAACATCAATTTTTAAGTGCAAAAAATAAATATGCTTCATAAATTTAGCATGTATCCATGTACACTTCCCTTTTTTCTTTGTTAACGTATGTGTGTGTGCATGTGGATGAAACATGAGGGGAGATAAATGTGACAAAGTCTGAAGGGGAAAGAGGGGTAGAAGAGAGAGAGGAAAAGGAAGAGGTATTAAGGTTGCGGAGAAAGGAAACTACTTTTAAGTTTGTGCCTTCAATACTAACCTGTGGTTTGCACTTTCTCTTCAGTGCCAAAATCGGTTATTTTCTTGCCCAGATTCACCAGCAGAGCAAACCGCTCCTCGGCCAGTGGTCCCAACAAGGATTCTGTCTCCCTCTTCTTTTCTCGCTCCTTCAGACGATCATTCTTCAACACTGCAAGCACCTCATCTGCTGCTCCACAGAGAATGTCTCTAGGCTGTTGGAATGACAAAAGTTCAGTAAGTTTGTTGTGCAAATATTGTCTTCTGTTAAATATATTCCAAACCACTGTCTTAGAAGGTCTTGACAAGTTTCAAGAACTAGCCTATGGCCTCGTTCTACATGAACATTTCTAATTACTGTAAAACTAACCTGATCACCCAAAGCTTCCTGTATAAAACTCAAAAGTACTTCGTACGTCTGACGAGTTTCCTGGGTCTTTGGCCGGTACAAAATTCCGACCATTTCATCCACGCCTTCCGACAATAACGTTGCACCCTTCATTCGTGCAAAATCGTACTGAGCTTCGTCTCTTTTCTGACGTCTGCAAAAGGAACAAACATTAGGAATTGCACCAATGAAATCAAAGGCAAAAAAATTAACTATACCAATTAAAATAAATGGCAAAAAAAATTTAAGTATTAAAAATATTTTTAAGTAAAGGCAATGCAATTAAAAATTTAAATTGTAATCTGAAAAATAACAAATCACATACACATTACTGCTCCAAACTAGAGCTTTACATGTAAATAATTAAAGGTACACCTAAACATTTGCTTTTATGTGTGTTTGTGTTGACAATATATGAAGCATCGCATCTATTGTTAGACCCAGACTCCCAAATTAAATTGTGCCAATGTTGATCTGAAACATACATAAACAGAAGTTAATGCTTGCTTGGGCTACACAATCTACTCACTAGGGCATTCCTATGAGTAGGGCTATGTTGACTTTACCATTTTTCATTTTCGTTATCAGGATTGCCATAGAGCTGAATATTCCAAATTCCATTCTTTTCCAGGTTTTCTAGGCCTAAAAAAATGTTATTTTCCCTGACATGTTAGTAGTTTATATTTAAATGTGCAAATAAAAATTGTCTGTTGTGTTTTGTCTGAGTAATTGGGCATTGCAGTCCTCGTACAGTAATTAGAGATAATGGCTTATCGCGAGAAAAGTTGACTGCTTGCTAGGATTCAACGTACTATACATATTTCCGACATTTTTCTTTTCTTATTTGCCATTATGCACGTAGGAAGCTACTATACCATTAAATTGGGCAACGAGGAATCTGATACTCTCAAGCAGAACGTTTGAGATTGGCCTGCAAAGAAATTAACAGTCAAAACCTTGGCCATCCAATCATAAAAGAATAAACCAGATATAGTGTTATTGAAGATATGTTGGCTCAAAAAATTTCTGCGATTTTCCATCATCCCTACTTATGATAGATCCCCTCAACACTATTTTAATGCCACTTAAGAAAGATTTTAAAACAAATTTAAAAATAAAAGGGAGCATTCAAAAAGTTCATCTCTGCTTATACACCAACATATACCCAAACAAAAGGGACACAGATGATATCAGAATTAATGATTTGATATTCATATGCAGTGCTCACTAATCATAAATACATTTATCACTTGCCACAGATGCATTTAAAATAAGTTTAAGTAATAATGAAGTACTTTTCCTTTACTTGTTCATTTATTTTAACTTGATGGTGATACATATGAAAAGGAAAAAGTTTTTCCCGAATTCTGACACAAGCAAATGTGCACCATTTCATTTTAACATAATTAAAACCTGTGGCACACATGATTGCTATCACTTAGTGTCCTCTATCTGGGACGTTGCATTTGGCGTGGCTTGAATGGTCTGCACTGTACGCAGCAGAACATACCGTCCAATGAGAAAGGTTCCTTACGTGCGGCAGACATCATTCGCTGCTGAGACTATGTTCCGTAGCCTCGTAAACCACTGCTGCCAGTAACACAAAGCACAGAGATATATATATATTGGTCCCGATGTAAGACAAAGCGTAGTCAGGATATCCGTACAGTTCTGAACAAAAGATTTGTGTGTTGCAACGCCTAAAATTATATATTTATTTTTGACTGAAAGGGTTGATGTAATTTTATTTTCTCTTTGAAGCAGCCTATTTAAAATTTATGTAAGTAAGTTTATTTTTTCACCTCAGAAAAATTTACTTTTACTATATGATCTGAATTTGTGATGACATAATATGAAGTTACCTAAGATATTTTTCTGGGTCATTTTCTTGGTATGTGAACCCAGGTACACTCAAATCAGACACAATGGAAGGTATCCACCATAATTTTTGTACAGTGATTTTTCAGTTAAATTTTGCCGCGACTGCCTAGCATAAGCTCAGGAGAGGTGTCGAGAGACGCCTCAAAGTTCTATAAATGTGTGTGGACAAGCAAGAGTCCTGAAACACCAGATTTTAGATTTTGAGAGGGTTTTTATTCAACTGACGCTGTCGATTCCACTTCGGAAGGATCAGTATTCCTAAAGGCTCACGGTACCATCTTGTCATCATATATCAATGAATTTTTCTATCTCTCATCAAGAGTTAAATTATTTCTGTAATTTATTACCAATATTTATTTGCAAGCTNTATCAATGAATTTTTCTATCTCTCATCAAGAGTTAAATTATTTCTGTAATTTATTACCAATATTTATTTGCAAGCTTTACAGTTTTATCTACCTAGGAATTTCCAGAGGTCCGAGATTTTAATTATATTATGCACGCTAGCCGAGGTGTGACAATTTCCAGCATCTTAATATGAGACTCTGATAATTATATTTTATTGAAGACAGAAACTCTAATATCAGTTATTTGGTCACTTAATTTTAAATTCAATATGGCTCACAAAAGAGAGGTGATAGTCAAATTGAAATTAAAATTTTAAGTTGCCTAACTCAGTTACAGTAAATATTTCCCTAATTTCATATTGATTTTCATTTTAATTTCCACAGTAATTTCAATATTTTTCATTTGCAACTACGTCAGATTTCATTTTAATAAACCTAATTTTTCCAGTTAATATGCGTCATGTTAATGTAGTTAGCATATTTTTATNACGTCAGATTTCATTTTAATAAACCTAATTTTTCCAGTTAATATGCGTCATGTTAATGTAGTTAGCATATTTTTATGGTTGCATTTATACAAAGGGTGCAACGTTGGCACGCGCACAGATACAAAGTTATAGCCGGCTTTACGTTGCCACTCGGCAATAACTTTCCACTCGACTAGCTCAAGACGGAGTAACACGAGACTCTGTAAAATGGACGCCAATTGAATATGAAATAAAGTCAAGTTCCGGTGAATTTGTTCTATACTTTTATTTAACAGTTAAGTGACACATTTCACATCCGAAGTTCAGAGTATGCAGAGTACGAACCGTTCACAGATAAATAGATACGTGCAGAATAGAGCCACAGTCGTTTACAAATTATTTCAGTTCTTAAAACTTGCCCGAAGAAATAACCAATGCAGTGACCTCCCACACTGGCGGAGAAATAATCTAGTAAGGTTTAGTGTCCGGTGTGGGGGTTAGCGTCATGCCCGACGCGGCCTAGGAAAGCAGACAACTGCTCTGTATCAACTGAACTGAGTGGCGACTGACTTCCAACTGACTTGAAGGGCGACAGGCCCACGTGTACTTGTTGCCTATCACCTCTCCTGAGATAAGGGCCTGGCATGGACTGCCACGCACGCTCTTCATTTGTTATCAAAACTGCGCCGTAAGAACTAAAACTGTCGATGCAGTCTGAAAAAAGATAACTAATGCTGACGCTTACTAAAAACTAAAACTTTTGAAACAACAACCAGACGCCTGATAAACGTTAAACGGCAAATGTATGCCCGATAAACAAACTATCACAATAAAACGAACCACCACTGCTTTTAATTTCAAACCCGATAAAAATATTATGAAGCTTACCAAAGCAAACGAAAATGAAACACATGTCCCGAAAATTAAGAATACTGCGTCATTACAAGGGTATGAATTCTCATGTGCCTTGCGTTATTTTTTAGTGTTTTCCTGTTTTGAATTAACAAGGGTATTGCTTTTAAGTATCTTGTTTCCTATTCTTTCTGCTATTTAAAAACTACAAATTTGGAAATTGGTAAGTTTTCATACGAAGTACGTATTCTCTAAGGTGTCGCACACACGAGTTGGTTGTCAGATAGCAAAGAGAGAGGTACCGGCATCTGGCAAATACTCTTACACACACACTGCAATAGTTAATTATATTTTCAGATCCAATTTAAATCACACACTAACTTACTCAAATATATTTCTATCTATCTAACCATTCACAATCATTCACACACATTACAACAAATAGTACAGCAAACCATTGAAAATAATAAATCTAGTATCGCATGAAAAATAGTGAATGATAGAAAAGTTTAGTCTTGGATTCAAATAAAATTCTCCAGAAACAAAACTGATACTGACAAAATTTTAAGACAGAAAAATTTACGTGAAAATAGGCTATATCACCTCTCTCACTACAGTGAGTGAGTGAGTGAAGAGATTATGGCGGCGCTTGAGAGTCAATGAGGGTGATTGAGGTGAAGGAAACTGGATATCCCGGAGAAAACCCGCCAACCAGCGGCATCGTCCGGCATGATTCTCACATGCGAAAATCCGGGAGTGACCCGGCTGGGGATTCAACCCCGTTCACCTTGGTTTGACGCGAGCAGGCCAACTCCTCAGCCACCGTCGCCCCCTCTCTCACAAAGAAAAATAAACAGAATTATGGTGGAGCAAGATTAAACTTTGTAAATTGTTTCCAAAATTTAAAATGTGAAGATTAAAAATTGCCAAAACCAGCTAAAGTAGAATGTAAGTTGCATATAATTCTCTGGACTATGGTTAGCGTCTGAAAACAAGGAAATTAAGTTCAGCATTACAACCCAATTTTCAGTTCAAACAGAAGACAAATTAAAGCATTTGTTGGCCTTACATCTGACCGGTGCAGCTGGATGATGTCGTCTACAGACGCCTCTGCAACAACATAGTTATTATACCTACTCAAAAATCTTAAACATATTGAGTAAAGGGTCTACTGTTACATGCACTTTCAATAACAAATGGGTCAGTGTTTAAATTGTTCATGACAAAAATACAAACACCAACACTTTTAGATTCAGTTCTACCATAAGATAATAGCAGTATTAAGCCAGGTATTGGGAGATGTTCATAAATTCTCAACCAGAGTTCAGATAAACACAATCTCAATGAACGGACTCTAGCAGAATGTGAATATGTTTAATTTTTTTTTACAAACTGATTGAATATTCTGGTGAATTATTACTAGTGAATGTCTGTGAAAATTTCCAAATTCCTGCGAACTAGCTGGCAACCCATTTTGGGCAACAACCGAATCTTCATGTGCGCATTTGTGTTCCTAGATAAGCAGTTGCAAGGGTACAACTGAATAAAGCCGTTCTCTCAATAACGCTATGCAATGAGACGTGACACATTCAACGTCAGGTTGTTTACTTGGTTTCACAAATGAGCGATGGTTTGTCGGCGGTAAACGTCAGCTGAGACAGTGCTGCTACCTATGTTCACGAGGGGCATTTCGGTTGTACACACCAGAGAAGTAACAAAACATATATGAAAAACATCACTATTGTCGGAATCACATGTTTTGAGGGTATAAAGTAAACAAAAATACAGTTTTGAGATGATGTACGAGGAATAACCAAAACAGTGGTGCTACAGCCCATGTTTACCTTTCCTGTGAAACTATTGCTGCCTAAGTCTTTTAAACAAATATCACAAACGTGTAAACACAGAAATTCCATTTATTTGCATCCGTTGTCCCAGAGGCCATAAAAATCTAACATCAGTATTTCGTGCAATGCTCTCAACGCCAACGTTAGGCGAAAGCCAGGGGCTTCACTCTGATTGTCTGAAGCTCCTCGCGTCGCTCAATTGCAAAAACTGCTTAAGCATTGTGATAATGATAATAATAATTATTATTAATAATAATGATAATGATAATAATAATTATTAATAATAATAATAATAATACTAACAACAACCCGCAATTGGGCTACCCGCCCGGAGGCGCGCTCAGTTACCTCTCCTCTACCCGACCAAACTCAATTTCCATGCCCTTCCTGAACTTTCCAACCCCCCTCACAGATACCAATTCCTCACGCAACACATTCTACTCCCTCACAGACCTCACAAGTATAGACTGCCCAACCTGCTTCGTTCTCCTCCACACTCGCTAAAGCTTCTCACTGTTGTTTCCTTTCCCTCTAAACACCCCCTTACTTAGCTGGCAGCGTAAACTTCCCCACCCTCCCTCTCCATTCAGCACCTTGTACATAATGACCAGCCTTTCAACTTTCCTCCTGTCCTTCAACGAGATCCACCCCATTTCTTTCATCATCACTGATGGCCTATAGTTCCCTTCGTCCTCACCATCCTGCCCCTGTCTTCTCCACTAACCCTACACCCATCTTGCTGCCCTTCTTTGCAACTTTTCTAGCTCTCGCACCTCCACCTTCACGTACGGGTCCCATACTGCTGCCGCATATTCTAATCCCCAAACCCATATCATTTACCATAATGGTAAATAACAAAGGGCCCAGCACGCTTCCCTGCGGCACCCCTGACGCAACCTCTCCTTCCTCCGATATTGCCTCCCCCACTTTCACCCTCTGAGTAAGTCCCCAATCCATTCCACTACCCACTTGTCCAGTATCAGCAAAGTTCCATGGGGCACCTTATCAAATGCCTTCTCAAAATCAATGAAGCAGGTATCGACCTCCTTCCCCTCATCAACTGCCTGCACCAGATCCTCTTAACAGCTCAGCCAGCTGCGTCTCACATGAATGTCCTTTTCTGATACCATGTTGTGACGACTCCAACCAATTTCTCTTGTTCATAACATTCACCACTTACTGAACCACCAGCCTCACCATCACCTTTCTTGTACTCGATGTGAGACTCACCGGTCTGTAGCTGCCGGGCCTCCCCGTCCTCCCCCTGCTTGTGTATGGGACCCCCAACGCATCCTTCCACCCTTGTGGTAACTTACCCTCTCCTAAGGACTTGTTAAACAACACCTCCAAATATTTCACTAACTCTCTCCCACCAAACTTAAGTGCTGCGTTCCCTATCCCGTCTGGTCCCACTGCCATACTGCTCTTCAACCCCCTGATTACCATAGCTAAAAATGCAAAAATTGGCATTTAATTATTACAAACCCTTGTGANAATGCAAAAATTGGCATTTAATTATTACAAACCCTTGTGAGAATAAGCTTCAAAAGGTGGGCACGCACATGCATCAATAGGATTGCTTGCACACTTACTTTGCCTTCCGCTCAGCTGCCTTGACCGGGCGAGTTCTCTGGTGCCTGTCACCCATCCTGGTACCCTCCAGTTTTCCAACAAGAGACATAACCTCACCAGTAGCTTCATCTCGGCTTCGTCTCTCAATAAGACGAACATCGGCTTGAAGCACAAGATTAGAGTTCTATAAAAAAAAACAAATTACAGAAACAACAATTAATGCAGTGAAGAAGACAATGTATATACAAACAGTACTATAAAATTTGTACGTACAGCTTTATATTCATACTGAAGCTGCCTGGCTGCAGCATCCGCCATGCTTGCAAACACCTATGTGTAGTTCTTCTAAGCTTCTACCAATGGTCTTAATAATAAGATACAAAAATTAATATTACAAACAATATATTGCGCGTAGGATCTCTGAACACCACAATATAAACACTGCACTACACCATAGAACAAAATGTGACTCCTCCCAACTCTGTGAATGAGACTCCATAGGTCTCAGCATACCATAGACTAAAGAAGTGGTTTCGGAGCATTTATCCAACATTGACATACTCGAAAAGAACACAATGGTCAAAATCTTATGAACAAAAAATACTGTAAACATAGACACAACGCAACCGAGCGAAAGAACAACAGAACTATGTCCAGTTGTAAACCTAAAAGTAGAACACAAATGTATATCCTCAGATCATAAATGATTCGGGGATACATTTAATTTATACTACTTAAATGTCGTAGAAAACATGATTAACAGAAATATTAAACAATATATAAAACATATTCCTACACTCCAGGGTACTGAATAACCTGCTATAACTTTTACATACACAACTCGAAAAGAAGTGAAGAAAACAATCAATTCTTTGTAACCAAAATTATCAAGTGGCTATGATGACATTAGATGTAGGTTATTATGGCAACGTGCTTTTGAATTCAGTGTTCCATTAGGCCATATTTGTAGTGCTATCTTCAATACAAAATTCTTTCCAGACAGATTTAAATGGGTTATGGTAATGCCATTTTTTAAGAAATGTGACAAGACCGAAGTAACCAATTATAGACCTAACTCACTTCTTACCTCCTTTTCAAAAGTAATTGAAAAAACTATTTTACAGAGATTGCTGCAAAACTTTGAAAATCACAAAATTTTACCAAATCTTCAGATTGGCTTTAGGAAAAACGCCTTGACAAATAAAGCAATTTTCAAACTAACAAATTGCTTTCTTAATGCACTTGATAAAAAATGCCATATAATGGAACCTTTTACAACCTCACTAAAACATTTGCCTGTGTAAATCACAACATAATTATAAGAAAATAAAAGTTTTTATAGAGTCTCAGGTACACCCAAGACAAGTGCGGATCAAAGAAAATTAACTTCATTCTGCTCTGAACGAGGAAAAATGAAGCATGGGGACCCACAAGACTCAATATTAGGCCCCCTACACACACTTCCTAGTTAGGCCCTTTATTGTTTACCATAATAGTAAATTACATGGGTTTGAAGATTAGGGGGGAAATATTATTGTTTGCAGATGATTGTGTATTGCATGCTATGGGNGAAAACTTGCAGACAGACATAGGCAGGATATGGTTGTGAACCATAGAGAATAAAATGAAGATAAATGTAAGAAAAACTAAGATACTGAGGTTAACAAGGAATAAGGTGATAAGCAGGGACGTGTACAGATGGGAGGGGCAAGAGATAGAAGAAGCGGCAGAATATAAGTGTCTAGGATTGTATTGCAGGGAGACCTCAGATGGAAAAAACAGGTAGAGAGTGTGGTTGCAAAGGGAAGAAGAGCTTTGGGAATGTGTGGGAAGGATTCTGAAGGGAGTCAGCAGTGAGTTGAAGGAGAAGACATATGGCACAATGGTACGGCCTATGGTAGAATATGCGGCAGCAGTATGGATCCAGTACGTGAAGGTGGAGGTGCGAGAGCTAGAGAAGTTGCAAAGAAGGGCAGCAATATGGGTGTAGGGTTAGTGGAGAAGACAGGGGCAGATTGGTGAGGACGAAGGGAACTATAGGCCATCAGTGATGATGAAAGAAATAGGGTGGATCTCGTTGAAGGACAGGAGGAAAGTTGAAAGGCTGGTCATTATGTACAAGGTGCTGAATGGAGAGGGAGGGTGGGGAAGTTTACGCTGCCAGCTAAGTAAGGGGGTGTTTAGAGGGAAAGGAAACAACANCTGAATGGAGAGGGAGGGTGGGGAAGTTTACGCTGCCAGCTAAGTAAGGGGGTGTTTAGAGGGAAAGGAAACAACAGTGAGAAGCTTTAGCGAGTGTGGAGGAGAACGAAGCAGGTTGGGCAGTCTATACTTGTGAGGTCTGTGAGGGAGTAGAATGTGTTTTGCTTGAGGTGTTGGTATCTGTGAGGGGGGTTGGAAAGTTCAGGAAGGGCATGGAAATTGAGTTTGGTCGGGTAGGGGAGAGGTGAGAGAGCTTGTCATCGGGTAGTAGCCCAATTGCGGGTTATAATAATNGTTTGGTCGGGTAGGGGAGAGGTGAGAGAGCTTGTCATCGGGTAGTAGCCCAATTGCGGGTTATAATAATATGACGTGAACCAGGCGTTCACTGGTACCTTTGTGCCCACTGTGACTGCCACAGTAGTGTCCTCCACTCCAGATGCGCCACACCAGCAGGCATGTGGGCAAGAGTGATAGTGTATTCAGTTTTATGTAATCAATCAGCGTTCGTCAATATTGTTTATTCAGTGCTATGTAATTAATCAGAGTTCACCGATATAATTACATCAGTGCAACATAATTGATCGGAGTGTATCAGTATAGTTTATTCAGGGTTATATGTATTTATTCAGTGACATAATTATCAAGTGTATTTGTTCCATGTGTGTAAATTGCACCAGTGTCATTAATTATTCAGAACCTAATAATTTAATAATTATTATTTATTGGTTCAGTGTATCTACTCAGCATTTATTTATATCATATTCATCGTGTGTAAAGACAGTCCTCACATACCCAGCCAGCCAGGGACATGTGACATTACTAAGTTGGCAATACAGTGGCTGCTGCGATGCAAATATTTAATATTAATATAACACTGGTTTATTGTATATTTGTGCAAGGGTAATTGTGTTTTATTATGTAAGTTATATAGGGTAATTGTGTTTGATTATGTTAATCTAAGGTATATAATTTTCTTACATCTCATTAGCATTTTTAAGTCACATTTATGTTTCATCTTTCCACCGCTTGGCGTCACCCGCACTCAGGTAGAGGGAGCCGGCGCAGTTCTCAGCCTAGTACGCTTCATGACTTCAATATGGGTGGACGTGGTAAGTCTCTCGCTTCACAAGAACCTCGGTGCCAGCCCCTGAGGCACTCAGTAATCGTATCATCACATCATCCACGAAATAACTTTTATTTTATGTTACATCGCACCGAAGGGAGAGCAGCATCACGCACCTTAATTAATCGTAATCCATTAGTGTGTTATATTGTCGACCACGTGGTCACCACATGTCTGTTCGGTTAAGTGTTCAATAAAATAATAATCTTTCATATAACTAATAGTGCGTTCATTAATCCGGGCGTGCGCAGCGGCCATAGAGCTCGCATTTTCCTATTATCTGATGGTGGGTTACCTCGAGTCCCCTAGGGTGATTACCCACGACCCGATCTCATTGCTCAACACTGAGCTGGCGCCTGGCACTTTCACAGCTCGAGAGACACCGCGCGCCCAACCGTCTCTCTTTGATAAGGGACGTACCGAGCGCACGTCAAATAATAATAATTATTGTTGTTATTATTAAATTACCTGTGTGTCTTAACGCCAGGAACTACTCCAATTTTATTTGCAGAAGATACTAGCATCTTAGTCTCTGGAGATTGAGTAAATGATCTCATGCAAAAAAAAAAAAACAGACACATCATTTACAGAGCTAAATGTATGAAAATTAAATCTCAACCTAGATATAACATATCTTATGAATTTCCTCACAGTGAACAGAAAATATACTTTTTCATATGTTAGTAGTACAGAGGCAAAATCAATGAATCAGCAGTGACTAGGTTTCTTGGCTTAAAAGTAGATAATTTACTAAACTGGAAATCTCACGTTCTGTATATTTTACCAAAACTAAGTTCAGCCTGTTTCGTTCTACGAAGTGTTGCAGAGATCTTGAACAAATATACAAAAAAAAAAATTGTACAGTTTGCATATTTTCATTCCATAATGTATTATGGTATAATTGTTTGGTGTAATTCCACTGACAGTAAAAAACTGTTTCACATTCAAAATAGAGCTATAAGAATAATCAATGGTAAAATATAGTCAGACTCTTGTAGTCCCATTTTCCAGAGCACAGACATTTTAACATTTGCACGTGAGTACGTGTTTTTAGTACTCATATTTGTGTCCAAAAACAGTAATTTATTTCAGAAAAATGAGTCCTTTCATATCCATGACACTAGAATAAAAAACACGAAGGCTTCAGTTAAAACAAGTTCAGAAATGGTCGCCCTACCTTGGTAGCCAACTTTTCAATAAATTACTACAAAACCTTCAAGAAATTTGCTTCTCTAACGAAAAACTCTTTATAAAACAGCTGAAAGAAATTTTTAGTGAATGTGAATTTTATAGCATAGATAAACATCTAAACTACAAAAATTAATAAATTACTGTGTACAATTCCATTGTACGCATTTCTTGTTCCTGTTTTTCTCGTACATTTTTTCTTCTGTTTCAGTAAATTGATGATGCCCTACAGCATGTTGGAAGAAGTTTAGTAACGTTATGAAGAAAATATATATTGTGTGTCCATGCAATCTGATGTGTGAATGCGCGCGTGTGTGTGTCCGTCCAGTGTATAAACTTTGTATACTGTAATTTGACTTATTTGTCATCTCGAGGTGCTGAAACATGCGAAGTGTAGCGAACCCCACTGCTGGATTCTGCGGGCTGCTGACTGCGGATGCGTGAGGAATGGAATGCGTCGGACCTCGGAAGTTTCCTGCCATCAGCCTTCACTCCTGGGTCAGCTGATTCACCATCAGGCCTGGTAGGTCCCGGATGGCATGCCGAGCTTGAACTCACCCCGACCGACGGACTACTTTGGAGGATGGTAAGGGGGTGGCTCCCCGCCTTCACCCACGGTGTGGAGACCCTGGTGTCAGCGCGGAAGAGTGAAGATGGAGTAGGTGCCATGACTGAGCTGCCCAGTTTGCCGACGCACTCGACGAGAAGCAGGGGAGCCCTGCATTCAATAGCTGATGTCAATATTATTGTGCTGGTACGCCTGCACAGAAATATTGACAGCAGTTCTACCTCAAGGACGCTTGCGCCCACAGCCCCACCCATTTCTCTTCTAGATTTTCAACTTCACAATAAAAAGCATGGAATCCATACATGCTGCCTCCTGTAGAATTTTAAATAACGCATGCATAAGTTTTGAACTCATTTCCTGTCAGGGTTGCGGTGCTCATGCCGGTTTTTTCCCCTCCACCTACTTAGCTATAGCCACAGCTATAGGAACACTCAGGGATGCAGTTCATGACCCCAATTGCGGCCTTGGCTGCTTTAATCCCCTCTCTGCCGCGATGCACGCCTCCTTGCATGTAATTCCCTCTCCTGTAGGCGTATGGGGCCTATCCCTGAGACGCACCTAAACTCCCGTCCCTATTTAGGACATACACTTAACACTTAGCAATACAGTAGGTTAGCCAAAAATCTTTACCTTCTATTCACTCTCACTCTATGAATGCGAGTGATGTGGAAGTACGTCTTGATTCTTAATGTGTGAGATCTATGGCTTTATGGCCGAGTGTTTGTAGGGTATAATGTTGCGATTACTATGTTATTTAATTATTTTAGAATAAAGTGTTTACCAGAATGTGTTTTTTTTACCTAATAAGTTGGGTAGCACTTATTGTACAGATATGTTTCATAACCGTATCTGTTGGTAAGTTTGAAGTTTCAGGTTATGTGTCCGTTTTTTCTTTTGAAGGTGGGTTCACGGCGGTGTAGTGGTCAGAGGCTACTCGCCTCCCTGTTTGGCGAACTGGGTTCGATTCCCGGATATGTCGTGCCGGACAATGCCGTTGGCCGGCGTGTTTTCTGCGGGATCTCCTGTTTTCTTCGCTCTTACATTCCGACGCTGCTCCATACCTACATCACTTCACTCTCAGTGGATCTGTATTTACTATGGATCGCACTGTTTTAAAGCAATAACTAGAAGTATAACGTTTTATTGTTGTGGTGCTCTCTAATTTGGGGTAATTATAAAGAGTAGTGACTTACGAAAATCGGGAAAATACCTGCAAATACGATAGTGAGGAGGGCTATGAAGATTGGGGTGTTTATGCTGTAAAACACGTAACATGTTTGTCCAATATATTAATACTGCGTCACTTAATCGTATTAAATGCGAGAATACCTTTTGAAACCAATCCATAATTTATAAAATGTCATTCTCATGGCATATTTATGCAGATGTGCTAAGTATATACAGGTCAACAACACCGCAATCAAACATTGTTGGAATGTCATGTAATTCTGTTGAATTTCTTAAGGCTTACCGTGTGTATATTCACATGAGGATTGTACTATGTAACAAATTACTAGTAGAAAAAATTACTGTAATTATGAAGAATAGGACCTTTTTGTGAAAATTTTAGTTTGGTAATTATCTAGTTTAGGGGCTTTTCTGAAAAACACAATAAAAATTTAAAATTATGATATATTTCTACTCTACTAATGATGCAGAACACGAATATACTAGGGGCATTAACGTCCGACTAATTTCGTAATATGTGCCCACCTAACCTAACAAAACCTAACCCCACGATGGGCGAATCACTATTTTACATTTTTAAACTAACCTAGGATTGTTGGGTTTTACACTAACCTATGATGTTAGGGTTTTAAACTAACCTAGGATAGTAGGGTTTTACACTAACCTAGGATGTTTGGGTTTTATACTAACCTAGGATGTTTGGGTTTTACACTAACCTAGGATGTTTGGGTTTTACACTAAAATACGAATGTAGGATTGCAGGGATTTAAAGGAACCGTAAAACACACCAAAAGAATGTAAATTGACTCACCTAGGTAGGGGGCTGGTATAATTCCTCTGACGTTAATAGACACAAACAAACATATTTCGCAAGTTTTTTATAATATGTTCTACTTATTTTAACACTACGGCCGCTTCAATATCAACTAGGTAAGCTATGCTGAATTCATTAAAACAACTTTTGTTGGCATAAAACGTTTCGTTCATAAACGTAAACAAACTGTCGGAAACAGTCATCTCACAAACTTGTTCAATTTTTTAAAATATGTTGCACTTATTTTAAAGCGATGCCCCTAGTATATTCGTGATCTGCATCATTAGTAGAGTAGAAATATATCATAATTTTAAATTTTTATTGTGTTTTTCAGAAAAGCCCCTAAACTAGATAATTACCGAGGCTTTCCAAAAAAAAAAAAAACTTCACTTTAAATGTATGTAAATTGTCATTTGGGTTCCTTAACACCTTTAATCAAAATTACTAATCACACTGAACACAAATTTACTAGAAGCATCACAATATTTGCAGTACATACTGCCATATGCGACAGTGGGGAGGGCTATGAATATCGGGGAAATTGTGGGGTAAAACTTGTGTTATTTATGTAAATTACCTTTAATTTGGGTTCCTTTACCACGTTAAATGCAAGAAGACCTAATCTAACTTCATGATGTGTGATTACAGGGGCAGAGTGTGCCGACATGAAATAGTGTGTTAGAAAAAGTATAATAAGTAAGCTTGCATCAGTTCATCCACTCGCCTGTGATTCACCTATCGTGAAGTTAGGTTTAATTTTTGTTAGGTCGTCTGCATTTTTTACATGGCTGACGGCACCAGTACCCTTCAATTTTTTTTGTGCTGCTTAGGCATGAAGTTTCTAGAAGTGACGCCTCTGGGTGGGACCTTTGAACAAGGGAGACACGTTACTTACTGCCGGAATTATTATCTGAATAATCCCGGTCTCCATCTTAAGCCAGGTTAATGTTGTATGATCCCAGCAGAAGTAAGTTAAGTGACAGGATGCTGCGCCATGTTAAGAAGAGGGCGTGGGCATGGTACCTGTCACTGCCTTTTAGGAAGTGCTGCTTGGCGCCTGGCACCGCAGTGATTTGGTATGACGCCATACATATGTTAAGGCCAGAGGGACTGATAGGCGTTCGCTCAAATTTTACTGTGAGATTTTGCAAATTTCTTTTAAGTATTTTAATGATTTTTGAATGGCAAGACATGTGAAATGTGCTCCAGTTGTCCAGATGCTCTGCAGGTTGTGGCTAGGACCGGAGTAATTAAGTTTTGACAACCCTTAAGAAACATTTTAAGTGATTGTGTTAATTTGAACTAAATTTAACTTGTGAGAGAGGAGAATTTAAATTGTTATTTTTGGTGATTTATGATAATTTTTTAGAGCAGTAGAACTTTGATTTTTATTTTATTCAGCTATGTGAGAAGCAGATTAATTCGTATATAACAGCAACGTAATCATTTTCTTTGTATATTTAGAAAGCAGCACTTATCTAATTCTAGTACTGAAGAAAACATTTCTAGAGCACAGTTTTATGATTACTGCAAAACTCTAATTTAATATAGATGAAAAGAAATTATTTTTTATTTAAAATTAGTATTTTAAGAGCAAGGTAGTGCTACGATAGTTGGGGCTGAAACGGCACCCCCTCCCCTTCGCCCAGCTGGCAGCCTGGAACCCGACAGCCATGAAAGCAAATATGTATGTTGAGGCGCAGCTGGCTCCAGTACTATGCCCTGGCAGCAGAGCGAGATGATTGTTTGGAGTGCCGTGCGAGGCGAAGAGGATACCCGGCCAGCCCCTCTACCCTCCGCTCGGGTATATTTCACACCACGTGACAAGACTGCAACCCACCCATCAATTTGTCTTTACTCTGGTATACAGAGAGAGGGGATAGGTCTCTATAATCTTTGGCATTGTGATGTAAAATAATCATAAAAAGGAGTAAGTATTGCATTTCCGACACGAACAATGCTCGGAAGATCCCTGCAGGCAGATTGTCTGAAGAAATGTGTGGAGTTTGTGTCACGTTTTTTATGATATTGGACGTGTGACTACACACAGATGATGTACCATGTAAATACACACGGATATACATTTTAAATAATATTTATCTTCTTTCAGCTGCCGGCTTATATTATGTAGCAGAGTTGGTTGAAGAATATACGGTTGTGACGAAGAAGGTAATCTGGTGGATGATAATGGTGAGTATCCTTGTGTGTGTGTGTGTGTGTGTGTGTGTGTGTTGATTTGAAAAAATTTAAATCATGGTAAATAAAATGTAAGCAAATCTCTTACTTCTGTTGGTTATTTGAAAAATTTATTTACTAAACACTGCATAATGAGAAAATGTATTTGCATTGCAGGCAACACTTTCCATATACGTCGGCTTCATAATTTTTGAGGATTTCCCAACCTCAATGCTTGTCTGTGGCATCGTGAGCCAAGTCGCTCATCTTTTCATTTTGAATACGTTCCCGTACTTTGTGCTGATGTCACCAGCGTTCCTCATTTCCATTCTGCTATTGTTGGTCAACCATTATTTGGCATTCCAGTACTTTTCATCAATTTTCCACACGTTTTCAGAAGTAAGTATAAGATTTGTTTCTCTAGATGTTAACAAAACCATTGTAAGAGTAATAACAAAAATTTGGACATGGATTTTATTGTAATAGGTGTTACATTCAGATAGAAAAAAAATTATGTTTTCTCCAGTTTGTACATTTTAGATTCACATGAATCAATAGTCAGATTATTGAAAAGTGTATGTATTGAATATCCATCGTAGGTTCTAAATGAAAGCAAAACTAGAGGGTTTTTGCCCTAATAGAGTTGTAACAGAAATGCAACACAATTTTCACTAGGCTCTGTATCAAACACTGAAAAATTTCTATTAATTTTCATATTTATAATTTCTATAAAAATTCTGAATGGATAGGAATTAATAATGTTTTTCGTTTCACATTTTGAAGTTTAAATAAAATGGTGTACCATAACATCAATGGATATTACAGAGTATGGTAGAACTATTATTTTGAAATCTTGCAAGATTAACAAACAAAAAAATGACAAACAACGTTAACTTGATTCTTTGAAGCGCGCACAATAATTGTTAAGCTTGTCAGCATAAGACAAAATAATATAAAGCAAATTAATATACAACTCTGTTCTGGCTTTATTTATAATTGCCAGTTTCCCAGGTTACAGAGAGAAAGTCCACATTGCTTTTATCGTGGAGCCCAGTCTTGAATGGCTTTTCTCCTGAATTCAAGAGGGACAACTGTCCACTACTCGACCTTGGCAACTTCCCATGTAACTATAGTTTGAAGAAGTTGTTGCTTTCTTAGTGTTTAATCTTTCACTTTGAAACTCAGCCATCACAAAAACCGCCTGGTTCCACTTCTCAAATTTTGGTTAACTTGGGTTTCTTCCATTAGTGCCTGCCATGTGGGTAAATAACTGTCGTAGTTGTGTGTAACTCGTGTTAGGTGCTCATCCGCTGAGGTACGGCAAAGAGAAGTGTTGTCTGCCCGTTGGAGTGCGGCATGGTGAAGTTATGCATCCGCCTGCTGCATGGACCCGAAAAAATTTTACACCACACAAAATTTCCCCTCCACACCACATTGTACTCTGATTCACACCTTCCACACAGATGAAGAATCTCGAACAGTGTTGTGTATCTCAAGAATAGACTAAAACTCTGTAACTTGTGTTCTGAAGACATTAAAATAACTTATTCTCTTAAGATATGAAAAGTTGGAATTTTATTTGCTAATTTACGAGGCAAAAATAAAGATTACTTGCTGAAATGAAACCACTTCTTAGGCACAATGTTGCTTGTAAACGATTACTACCAAAACAAAGGAAAACGTTATTGACAATTAATTTCAGTTACTCTGAACATGTTTGAAAAAGTATTGTCTGGCTGGTGGAGGCACAAACTAAAAGTTTTTACTTTTGCGTAGGGAACATGGTACTTCAGTTTATATCTATTAATTTAACTATTCATCTAAAGCAGTGAATGTTGCGGCAAATTATTGCTGAAGGAATAGGAAACATTTTCCATTAGCTGGAAGAGTTTTGTAGCAATTTGGGATATTTCAGTGTATCATTTTGTGCTCTGTTAAATGCATTTCCCAGATAATGCCAGTTAAAATGCCATTGAAAAGATCAAAAACGGATAGGTCTTATCTGTGAATGTGACAGTAGCGGAATTATTTTCTTTTTAATATGTGATGTTTTTTTTCCCCATTATCGTAATTCAATATATATATTATTTTTTTTCAGGTTTTGGCGTACTTCACTTTATGCTTGTGGCTTGTGCCATTTGCATTATTTGTTTCACTTTCGGCAAATGAAAATATTTTGCCAACTGTAGCAGAGAGGAAACCATTACTGGGTGAGTTAATATTATTATTTTCCCAGCATTATTATGATGGGTCATGCGGCTACTGCATGATGGAGTTCCTGCTCGCTTCTAAACCGCACTTTGTCAATCTCTCATCATGATTCTCCTCAGAGATGGATTGGAGTAGGGCATGCCTACCTGGTTATCTGGCCTTAACCCCCTTCAGTTCTGCCTGTGGGGGCACCTGAAAGGTATTGTGTATGCTGGTCCAATCCATAATCTGCACACATTTGAACAACGCCTCAATGAAGCCTTTGCCTCTCTCAGGGTACAAGCGAGAATCCTGGTATGGTTGCACCAGTCTATAATTTGTGGGTGCATGCATCGAGGCACTTCAAACATTTTCTGTGGTACTAGAATTAATGTCATACTATAGGCTTGCATTTTGATGTCTTGTAACATTGCTCTCAGTTCTCCACTGTACCACTACGTTAATTACAATGTATGTTGATGAGAGTTTTTCCTTTGTTCCCTTTCAGGAATCGTTTCTTGAAGTTTGTCCCCATTGTTCAGCCTCACTCTGTTTAGATACACACACATATATGTGAATGTGTGTGCGCATACACACGTGCTGGCATACTTGTACATATTGCTACAAGAATGCCTGAGGGGCGTATCAGAGTTTGTGAGGGATGGATGTCTTACTAAAAATAAATAAAAGAACTAAATTTAATTTATAATTTATTCACACAGCTATTATTTACAGCATTAAATTATCTGTCTCCACTATTACTCTTTTTATTTAACAGTGAGCGCAATATTTAATGTCTATTTCAACTCTAATTAACGTCCTTCTTAATGTGTCTCTTTGGTTATAGTCAATTAACTCATACTCATCATTAACATGTGTTCAGTCTATCTTTTGCCATCATTTGTAATGTCTTTCACTCACGCATCTAGTCCAACAGTCCAGATTGCCAGCCGCGCTGCTTGATACTCGCAGTCGCAGATCCCTTCTACTCACTTCTCTCGCTGCTCGTCGTCTATCGCTCGGAACTCAGCTACTCATCCATTCAACAACTCCACTCCACTCAACAAAACTCTCGGCTCGGAGGCCTGTCACAGTTTTATATTGTTTGCCCTGACCACCTGTAAGGGGGAGAGGTGTGTGGGAGTGTTAGGGGAGAAGGGGGAGGGGTGAGAGAAAATATTTTCCTTATAAATATTGTCTTCTTTAAGTTTGGCATCGAGCTGAACTGTTAACCTATTTTAAAGTGGTGGAAGTTTGAAACAATAATAATCCTGGTTACTATTTCATAGTTGATGTAAAATAGAGTTTGGATATCCCCAAAATTTGTATCAACCAAATTTTTTGTGAAAAATATTATACAGTTCATTTCTTAGCACAATAATTTACCATGGTGAATGTGTGGTCATAACAAATTTTGCCATTGTATGGGCCCCAAAATTGTTCAAATACAGTTGCTTAGTAAGTAGTACCTTTTATGAGGATGACGTACATTAACATGTGGCATATTCCAATTGACTGCACTGGGTGCACATTCAGTGTGCCCTGAAAACTAGAGAAGTGCAATTATTACATGGTTGCTCGATTGTAGGCCAGTATTTGCACTCAAAACTGCTTCATAGACTCTGCAGATAGTGTGACAAGAATGGCACACAGTGTTCATTTTTCCAGTGCAATCAACAATAAAATGATACATGTGAAACAACTGCGCTCGGTGCTAGTTCAGACGAACTGCACTGCGTCAGTGCACGCCGAGTGCAGTCCAGTGGAGCAATTGGAATTTTGCAATAGTTATTACCTGTCTGCGGTAATTACTATAAAAAGTGTTGTTTATTTACAGATGACAGTGATGTAGTGACCAACTACTTCTCCCAAAGAGGGAGGAAATATGGACTCCTCACGTTTTTCAACTATGCCAAAGATTCCATCCTTCCACAGAGAAATAAGAAAGCATTCTAATGAAGAGGCTAAATGTCATACCCAACATTTCCCATCTCTGTCTGTGCTTTTCTTTTTTTCATTCACCGCAAGAGAATTATTTCAATCCAGAGTGAATTTTTGCATAATACATCACAATACTGGCAGTTACAAAACATATCCATGACCTATGTACATTTAACTTGTTTTTGTAAAATATTATGTTGTAAATGTTTTTGTATTTGTCGTGACGTGTAAATATCTTGAGTCTTATTTATTTTTGTACATACTTATAATTTTTGTGACAGATACAGTTCCCAAAATGTGATAATGTCTGTATTACTTTAGTAAATAAATGTACGTAAAAACGTTTGTATACGAAAATAGTGTCTGAATTCACAGCGTACAGTCATGTAGTTGACACTGTTTCTACTTGTATTACATACTTCTTTTGTATATCAATGATGTTATCGAAATATTTGTGAAACTAATTTTGAACACCTGTGATACATTTTTTTGATGCTAAGGACTAATGCTTATAAGGGTGAAAACAATGGTAATGTAACATCTGTAACCACTTCACATGGGGTTAGAGATATAAAGTGTTTTGTATATTTGTTTTGCCTTACAGTTTGGGGGCAGTGTTGTTTGAAGTTCATGTTTTATTGTAATGCCACGTGAGGGGCCTCAAAACTTAGTGTCAGTGGCTATATTTTTTTGAACATGTAATTGGCGTTTTTGAGTTGTAGCCTTTCGGTGCTTGAGAAAATAAATTGTTTCTTTTTCCTTCGGNGTGGTTAGAGATATAAAGTGTTTTGTATATTTGTTTTGCCTTACAGTTTGGGGGCAGTGTTGTTTGAAGTTCATGTTTTATTGTAATGCCACGTGAGGGGCCTCAAAACTTAGTGTCAGTGGCTATATTTCTTTGAACATGTAATTGGCGTTTTTGAGTTGTAGCCTTTCGGTGCTTGAGAAAATAAATTGTTTCTTTTTCCTTCGGTTAGGTTAATGCGTGATTAAAAAAAACTAGGTAATGGCCAGAGCAGTAATAAATTAATTTGTAATTATATCCAGTGTTAAATTTGTAGGTAGTGATACGGCATAATGGTAATGTTGAATGGACTAGGACAAGTTGTTGCAACATGTTGTTTAGCAGTTATGACGGAATGCAGGAATTAAAATGATTACTCTAAATTTTTTAGATTAGCCATTATTTTTAATTGTACATTTAAAAAATATGTATATGTATATTTTTGTATGATACCTAACAGAAAGATTTGCCTAATATGAAAAAAAAAAAAATTAAACAGTTTGGTTAGCATAAATTGGGTTTACCAAGTGTGGGTATGTCACAGATGATCAGTATTTATATGTTTTTATTGCAGTGTCTCAATGTTCTAAACAGAATGAATTTCAAGGTACATTGACACTATGCAAGCTGTGCTATGATATCGTCATTTGGGGTAACTTTGTTCCTCCAGGTCATTTTGCACCGCGTGACCGTTTGAATATTCAGCTCACATTACTTTGTTCTTCTAAACAAAATTTGTAAAACTTTCATTGTAAGTGAAAATGTGCTTACAAAGTTACCCTTAGTGACTAGCATGACCTACAGATGCATAATAAATACTAATAAATTTGCGCGTATTACTGATGGTAATAAGTAACTCATTTGTTCAGACATTTAATGAACACTCTTAGTGGATCGTACGTAGTAAGGGTTTTGTTAATTATTTGTTGAAACACACGTGCTGACCTGATGGTTAAAATGTTTTTTATAATTATGGTTTTCTGTTTACTAAAGTAAAACTAATACAGTAGAGAATAGTACTGGACGTTGAGGCACTTTCAGGGTGACAACTGCTAGCAGCGCTTCTCACGACAGTGCGTGTTGGATGTTTGGTTTTATTTGCAGTTGTACAAACTGGTGGTTTTATGCGAGTCATGGTTTGCGTAGGTACAAAATATTACTTTCAAATCATGTAAGATATAGTGTCTGATGCAACTTGGCATTCTTTTGATGGAGTACTGGCTCAGTATCTCTCTAGAGACTAGGGAAACTGGTTCTCCTTAATGAGGCCTTTAAGGACCTATGGGTAGATGTATTTGAACCCTGGGGGCCATCTGGCCCCAGGCTCACCGGGGCGAATAGCTCGGGCACTGTGGATTATGTTATTCTTTTTCTGGCCTGCCCGATGATGAGGCAACATGTTACATTACTTGTAGGGGATACCTAAAACAAAAGTCGTGTAGGCGCAGGCATGATTGTAGATATTGGTAAAGTAAGCCAGCAGAGTGAGGGAGGACAGGCTCTGGCATGGTCCGACCTGGAAGGAACTGACTCTTCCTGGGTCCGATGCTTTGAGGTTTACCCCAGCCAGAGTCCTATCAAGTGATTGGCGCCGCAAGGTACTCCTCACGATTGACGGTGCTCGGGCCTGTAGCGACTTGTGGAGAGGTCCCCCTGATCCTCCTCGGGAGGCGTTGAGTGAGCGGCATGACCAGCTGCTGTCCTCAACTTCCCCTTTGGTCTTGGAGCGTCCCCCACGTGAGGTCCGTATAGCTCTCAGTAGGCGGCACAACAAGCTTGTAGCCCGAGAGTCGTGGTGACCTGATGTGTTTGTTCTCCTCAAGTCTCAGGAGCCTCAGAGAAAGTTTCTCTCCCCCCTGGCCACAGTGGTGTTACCAGCCAGCATGAGACACCAACATTGATAAGAGGCGGGAGCACCCTTCAGTGGGCAGAAGGTTTGATATCTACCATGATAGTTGTACGTGCACCTGGAAGTAGTTAGGTGGATGTGCACACAGAAGGTAAAGCGGGTAAGGAAGGCTTAAAATGAAAGATAATGATCGGACTACAAAGTGGTAACTGGCAGATATGTGTTTTATTCTGTCTTTAGGATTGCACAAACATATATTTCTGACGTGTGCCCACTAACATCTGATGGATGAGGGACCAAGTTTGCCAAACTGGATAGCACAGAGCAGTAACGAGGTTCAAACAGAGTCTCGGGAGAGAGCATCCCCATTACACACATCATGTGGCGCAGATGAGGCGCTCAAGCAAACACTTGTAATTTTTTAGAAGGCTCCGCGACAAGACAAGAGCTTCTACCATGCGTTGAAAAACACAAGTTGACGTGCTAGTGAAAGCAGGACAAACTGAGCAAAGTAAGCTGAAGGCAAGTATTCGCTGTTGGAGTGGCAAGATAGTGAGAGTTACGACTGAAGTCTGATCTCCGGCTCTCTGCTCACCTGTGCTGTGTGAGGTCGGTCATTATCCTGCAGGTAAAGGGGTTGTCACCCTACACCAGGAAGGGGAGCGCACGTGATAGCAGAATTACCAGGATGTATAGCTGCACCATCAGGGTTCCCTTAGTCACCGCCAGTGGGGTGCGGGAATCGTAGGAAATAGCACACTCCACACCATGACATCTCTCATTGGGGCAGCGTGCCCCTCTGCAATGAAGCGTGGATCATGGTTTTGGTCATGTCGTCTCCAGGCTCAAATTCAGCTGTCATCTGTTTCCAGGCAGAACCGTGGTCCTTCGCTGGACATCATTCATCGCTAATCCGCAAGCTGCCATGCTGTCCATTCCCGGCAGAAGGTCGCACGCTTGGCAATGCTGAGGTCCTAATGTGGTAGACGTCTTAAGGGACGCATGTTCTTAATCAGCAGATGAGATGAAATGATCCTCCCTGCTGGTGGTCTGCCAGGGTCAACTCGAGCCTTAACAGGTGTGCTCCCACTGTGTCCAACATCGACTGACACGACTCAAAGTGTAGGCATAATGGTTCAAGTGGCAAGCGATGCACCAAAACTTCCACTCGGAGGGCGATGATGCCTCTCTCAAACTCGTCCGGATGGGCCAAGACTTGTCAAACGAGCCTTCAGGGCATGCTGTATGTTCACTGAACTAGGCTTTGTAGCTCGTACTTCTATCAAGCCCTTATTCTGTGTCTCGCAGCTATGAACGATTGGGGGGGAAGAATATATACTTGTCATGTCATTTCACTGCTAACATAATGGGGCTAGACAATGAATGAACATCTCCAGGGTTGGTTTTTAACTGCGCCAAGTCTAGAGGCATGTTTTTCCTGTTTTGCCGAATTTGAATAATTCTGGTGATGAGTACCAGTTGTCAACATACATTACGTACCCAGATCCCGATGCGTGTTTGATCAGTTCTAGAACTACTACAGATGTACTAGTAAAAAATCCCCCCTTTTTGTCTTGGCCTGTGTATATTTTGAAGTTTACGCAATAATCGGAGCTAGAGTTGCATAGTTTATATATCTTTATGCCTAATTGGGCGCGTTTACTGGGATCGTACATGACGAAGGCCAGTCTGCCTTTGAATTTCATGAGGCTTTCGTTCACAGCAATGTTTCTGTTTCCGTCAGGTGAAAAAACAGATTTGAGTTTATTGTTCATGTGATGTATTACGCTCCTAACGTTTTTTAAGCCTGTCAGATTGGTCAGNTTGGGCGCGTTTACTGGGATCGTACATGACGAAGGCCAGTCTGCCTTTGAATTTCATGAGGCTTTCGTTCACAGCAATGTTTCTGTTTCCGTCAGGTGAAAAAAACAGATTTGAGTTTATTGTTCATGTGATGTATTACGCTCCTAACGTTTTTTAAGCCTGTCAGATTGGTCAGCACTTTTATTGTCTGAGAAGTGTAAAAATTTTGAGTGACAAATTGTTTGAATGGCATTGTTTCTTTGCAATTAGGAGGCTAACAATGCCTCGTTTTAACCAATAAATTTGCAGTGAGGGTTTCTTGACCTTAGACATAATAATACATTAAGCTGTGTAGGCTTGTAGTTTGCCAACAGTAGTGTCAAACCATTGCTCTTTTACATTTTCATTACAGTATTGCATTTCCAAAGCTGAGTACTTGTTTGTGTCCCGTGACCACCCAAAACTACTTACAAAATGTCTAATGAACATGGATTTGGCCCCAAATTCTGTAGAGTAGGTGCACGCACTCGTGGATTTCCTGTAAAAGGAAATCCTAGTGGATCGTTGTTTTTTTAGTCCACTTTCACTGACTTACACTGCGATTTCAGAAGTCTTACCGACTGCATGTCGGAGGTTACACAGCAGTAAGAAACGTTCATTGTGGTCGTACCTAGCGAGCAAACTCTCTACTACACGCAGGAACTACTCGCGGTAGTGCTAGCGACTTGTTCATGTGCTGCTATCTGACACAGGTTGAGTGAATTATCAATGAAGTGCTGGACACGTCACAGTATTTAAAGAGGTTAATTAACTTCATTTCACAAACTGTTTCCTGTATTGGAATTGAAAACAAAAATGGACTTAGAACTATGTGCTAAAACATTTTCTGTATAATTTTTGAATATACATGTGTATCTCTGTAAATTAAATGTTCTGGGAGTACGACTGTTGCAAGAAAAGGTACACTCCAATGATCTCTTGCCATATGATTTTGCTTTTGTTATGTTACGTGAAGTCAAAATAAAAACAATTGTGAAATGGTAAAAAAATAATTATATTTTTACTCTACGTGCGCAGTTTCCTTCAGAGGTCGGAGAAAAGTACGACCATACACCTGTAGTTTAGTGGTGGGCTTTTATGCAGGTAATGAAGTCCCACTCTTACAGATATAATTTGCATAGCACAGCGCAATGATGGGAACACTGCAAGCCATTTCAGCATCTATTGCGATGGGGTTCTAGACTTGTGTGTTAGTGCGCCCGTATCACTGCCTTGCTTCTGGGCCTTGAATGCACAAACTAGCTACAGATTCATAGGAACCTTAAACTGAAATAAAACTAGTTAAACTTGCGAATCGCTATTGGAATAACACAAATCTAAAACAGTGAATTATAAGTGAAGTTGCACCTTTTTTATGAATGCTCATATCTGGTATTAATGTTTAAGTAACAGCACAGCTCAACATTAAATATGCCTAGTAAAAATTGTGTAAAATTATTAATTTTTTGTTAGGTGTTTATAAATCTCAATGATGTTACAGATGTTTAATCTAGGTAGTTATTATGCTTAGTATTTGTTAGGGAGTTTTATTTCTATTGACATTTTATGTGATTCACATTTCAGTCTGTTATTTCTGTAGAAATTATGAAAAAATAGGGAAGGACTGCAACATGGTCAGTGAAGTAATAGGCAACATGCACATGCAATGATTGTGGCTGAAATTGCACATCTCGGTACGTGTATAAAAGTATGCATGCATTGTTTATTGCATAAAAATTAGTATTAGGTTAGTTACATTATAAAAAGTAGACAGAATGCACAAGTTCTCGCAGGGCAGTACTCGTAGATACACACACAAACGAAAGTCAGATGAACACATTTTCCATGCGGATGCACGGTTGCCCAACGTTTCGCTGGCTAGGCCAGCTTGATCAGGCGGCAAGCGGTGGCACTCTGCAGTCTGGTGAGCGGTGATTGGCAAACAGTGAACCTGGTGGACAGGAGGCGAAGTACGGGGAATTTGAAATGTGGCGGAGGGGTTATCTTATGTTTAGGCTAGGTGTCTGTCTGGATTTGGTGATGTGTTGGCGGGCCAGTTCCCAGCGTCGCAGTTCTGCGCTATTATTAGAAGGTGGTAAGGTCCTCACCAGGAGTCAGAGTTCTGGTTGTGAGATGCTGCATGTGCTGCAACTGGCTTCTCCTGCAAATATACATTTGCCCCAGCTACGGCTTGCTTGGTGTCTGCTCTATGGCCATTCATTCTCTGTCTGAGGGTGTTGTTAGTAGGGCCGATGTACTCTGCATTGCAGTGAACGTACTGTAGCTGGTAGGTAAGGTTTTCTTGCACTCAGTTGTAGCTGCCCTGGATTGGGTAAGTCTGAATTGGCGAGTCTGCTGTTGAAGGAGATGGAAGACTGGTGTATAGCACAAGAGCTGCAACGTGGGCCATTGCAAGGATGATACCGCCTGGGGGTGGTGATGTTACTGACTGTGAAATTGGGTGGCAATTTGGGGTGTACCATTTTGTTTTGAAGGTTTGGGGGGTAGTTTGAAGACCAGTCTGGGTGGTTTGGACAACAAGTTTTGAGTGAGTGGTGAAGTCAGAGTGTTGACCTGCACTGTCCAGAAACTGCTGCACGGTCCGCGTAAACATCCGTTCCGGGCTACCTCGCATCTTTGCAGTGACGTCACGGCAGGATGAGGTGCGGGAGGCACATTTTGGTGGGCATTCAAATTGCAATACTTCCATTTGACTGTAACTTTCTTCAGACTTCAGCTGTAAGACTTTGCACGTACAATATTGGTTAGGAAACAGCTATCAGGAGAAAAAAATGTGTGTGTTGCCCATTAAGCATTTTAAAGTAAGCAATTTCAATTTTGTGCCATATTTCCACACTTGGCTGCTCAGACCTTGTTGTTGTATATGCAAGCTGTTGTTTCTACTGCTGAAGTGTAGGCCTTGTCTAGTATTGTCCTCTACTGTATTTGGTTAAAACCAAATAAGTGTAGTTATTTGTAGATATTGTTTTGTTGGTATTGTTCTTATATCATGTTGTAGTTTTCATGTTTTATTCTTATTTTGTATGTGGTTTTGGTTGTATTGTGCCTACATTTAAGGATATCTTGCTGTTGGCGGAAAGTGTTGTAGCCAGATATGTTTATGAAGTTGTTAATATTTGGTGGCATTAAAACTTCGAAATTTAAAGTGACTACCTAATAGAAAATAGTAATTACTGTATTGTTTTGGGCACATGCAGAAGCGATATAGGGAGCTGTTTTGACTTGGCAGTTGGAACAGTTCATTGGGCTGGGTTATGGGGCTGACGAACAAGCCATGTAATATGATGCTTGTGCCCATGTGGGTCGCTGGTTCGACTCTGGTCTGGTTTGTTTGCCCAAACTTTTCTGTCATGGGCAGTGTTCTCTTGTAGGAAGTATTGAATGTTCCCCTGCGTTGTGATACACTGTGGCCACAGACAAGATAAGTATCCAGAGGCAAAATGAGCTGAGTTTATGCAAACTCATCCTGACAAGCATTGTGAAATGCAGTTGAATTAAGTTCAGACTAAAATGAAAGAGATTGAGTCGTACTGCTGCTCACAAGACGTTAACAGTAAAGCATGGTCCTATTATTTTACTATTGGCATAATGCTACAAATATGGCAGTGGGGATCTGATTTGTCAGTTTTCGAGTGCACTGAAATAAGAGAGATTGTGCCGCAATTTTNAGAGTATGGTCCTATTATTTTACTATTGGCATACGTTCTACAAATATGGCAGTGGGGATCTGATTTGTCAGTTTTCGAGTGCACTGAAATAAGAGAGATTGTGCCGCAATTTTGTCTCCGTGTGTTTNTTGTCTCTGTGTGTTTAGTTCCCCTGTGCAGTGACACTTGTGATATTTGTTGCCATTGTGCTAGACATCGCATTTGTGGTTTTGATCTTTATGCTTAATTTACTTGCAGGCGGCTACATTTGGAGTAACAACCCCAAATAAGTTTTTTCATTATTTTTAATGTGCTAATTAATTGGTAAATACAATTTAAATACCAAATATGCTTCTGTATCCTAGAAATAAAATGTTCATCAATTTCAAGAAATAAATTTGAGCAATACTTAATGTTCATGATCTAAAATCTGTTCTAAGTAAAAGTATTGAAAGTTGAAACAAAAAGTTTATAAATCCACTAAGGTAGGAATCATTTACTATCTAAATGTGTAAGAAATAAACTGTGTACTTTTCACAGGTTTTTAATAAGTAAGTCTTTAAATAATTGCATGTAGAATTGTTTGTTAATGGTTTATCATGTGCAAGCCGCAGGGCCAATTACAATTACAGCGCCGTGAGTGTAACTTAAGTTGGTTCATTTCCCAGACATTATAAGACCAAGCTTCCCAACACTCATTTTTAACACATAGTTTTTATAAAAATCTTAATACAAAAATTTAAACATCAAGTACTTTGTGCTAGTGCTTGCGTGTTCTGCTTTTTACAGCATTTTACAATTGGTTTAGTGTTTAGTATGTTTGCTCTTTGTAATATTTGTGGGTACATTAAATTGTAATGTCCAGTAAATAATTCAGGATGGCTTTATCAGTGAATTGTCATAAGAATCAGTGGCTTGTTTAACCATGAGGATAGAGGGAGAGAAAGAAATTTGGGCAATTTATTTTGGAAAGTTGACAATAAATGAGGCTATAAATGATAACTCATTAACATGCATTTTTTTTGTAAGACTTCCTGTGCGGCTACATTTGTTGCATTTTAATTAAAGTATGTTTTTAGAAGTGTGTTGTATGTGGTTGTTAGGTNACTTCCTGTGCGGCTACATTTGTTGCATTTTAATTAAAGTATGTTTTTAGAAGTGTGTTGTATGTGGTTGTTAGGTAAACCACAATATCACAAATTTTTGTAGTTGTACATGACGTGCAATAGTAAATACCAGTTATATAAACAATGCTATGCAAAAAAAATTAAATCACTTTTAAAAATAAAATAAGTTTATTAGGATATGTTCTGTTAATTTGAAGCAATTTTGATCAAAAATGGAAGGTGGTGATAATTTTTACTCACTTACTGCGGTGCTTAAAATAAGATTCTGTTTTTAACACTTTTTAGGAGTTAACACATTAATTTTTTTTTCTTCAAATTAAGTGCTTCTATAAATTCAAGAAATTCTAATATTACAGCAAAATCTGAATATAAAGTACTTCATTNCTCTTCAAATTAAGTGCTTCTATAAATTCAAGAAATTCTAATATTACAGCAAAATCTGAATATAAAGTACTTCATTTGAAAGTACTTTTCAATTTTATGTTCGTCTTTCAGATCCCCAGCAAACGTAATATCTTTAAATACACGTTCAGTTTTAAGTGTAAAATTCCAAGTCCGTTCGTGTATTTTGTGTTGATGTTCTACTGTACTAGCTTTCGTTATCAACACGTGCATATAGTCTGACACATTTCACTACCAAACTGGACGCCAGAAAACTACCCAGCATTCACTGTAACTGTTGAAAATTGACCTATTGTGATTCATGTTGCATGGTTGAGTTGTAGAGTGAGACGTTGGGTAGCAGAATTGTGGGTGATCACTTTTGAAATCAACCCTTAAAAAATTCTCCTGTTCATAACTACGCATTGGCATGCTTCCAGTAAAGCCAAAAAGTGGTTTTCCTTTCATTGATGTTATTTTGCAGTATTTGAACAGTAAAATAATTTATTTTTGCTGCTCTTATCTTCAGGTACATAGTAAAAAATCTTGTTGGTAATACTCTACAGTATGTATGTTTTTGAAGTTTTCACGATTTCACTTATTCAGTGCTTAAATATTTTCACTGGGTCATTGCCATTACTAATTTGACATACGTTGGAGCTGATACAAGATGGTTGGAAAAGTAGATCCTAGGCAAGACTTTCAGAAGCGCTCAAATCAACTGTCAACTGCCTATAGCAGAGTTTACTTGCAGTGATTAGATATTTTATTTACATTTTGTTGATGCCAAACCAGTGGANGTCAACTGCCTATAGCAGAGTTTACTTGCAGTGATTAGATATTTTATTTACATTTTGTTGATGCCAAACCAGTGGAGCAATACATTGAGATTTTGTAGTAGGTACATACTATTTTGTTTCTTGGAACTTTAGTTAGTGATGGGCAAGTTTGATTTTTACAGCTTTGAGTCAAGTTGGTATGAAACTAGAGCGGAGTCAAGGCGATTTCAGTTTAAAATTGAATTTACACCACAAATGTGCGTACTGTATGTACACTGGTATAATGTCCATCCCTTATAATTTCCTCCGCCTCTTAGTNATTTACACCACAAATGTGCGTACTGTATGTACACTGGTATAATGTCCATCCCTTATAATTTCCTCCGCCTCTTAGTCACTGTTTACCGAGATAAAAGTTTAGGACTAGTTTCTGCCAATAAGAATAATCCTTTGCCTGGTTAAATGATTTAAGAGTGTTACTTTACCCCTCCTGCCTATGAAATAATGACCGGTAGGAACTAGAGATGGGGAGTTTCTTCAGTAACAGATATTGAGTAGGAACAGGAGATACCTGTTACCATCCTCTCTGCCTGTTACTGATACTTGTACCATGAAGCAGGAATAATCACATGTGGAACTTGACATAGGACGAAAGCTGCTGTATTCAAGGTTGAAGGTGGGTGTCTATAAAAGTGCTGAGATTCTCTCAGTGGAGCTGCCAATTCCTGATACAATCGGATGTCGCCGTTATTCCTTGTGTATCTTTGGAAGTAGGTATAGAACTGGTGTGGTGGGTTTAATTGTAGCCTCAGATAGGGCCATGGGACATAAGGAATTGGTTGATATGGTCGCAGAATCTGGTGGAGTCTTCTCGTAGATGGTTCGTAGATGTATCCTTGAGTTGGTTCTGTGCTTCTAGATGATAGTCTTGTTTTGTTGCGAATCACTGGGGTAGTGCCTTTTGTCAACAGTATCATTATATTCTAGTTGTTTTGAAGATCTCTGAGCTTTTATTTTTGAAGAGGTTATGTTGCTATTGTTAGGTAGCAAAATCAGATTCTGCAATGTTGAACAGGATTTGTGTGATGAACTGCTCCAGGGGTTGTGAGAGTGGCAAAGGGGGAGTGTCCAAAGTGGATAGGGGTGCAAGTTGGTCAGGGCTGGATTAATGGGGCTACTGTTATACTTGGCGTTGGGAGGTTATTATGAAAGTGCTAGAGTCGAAGATTGTGTATGAAACTTAGGACATCTTTTACAGTTACAAAATGGTGAACATGTTAGGAGAGGTAGGAGAAATATTTTGGTAGAATATTGTTCTAGGCAGCAGTGAGGTTAATGGGTGAACAGGTTCTATACATGTGATTTGCTTTTATGGGGTGGCTGGGACCTCTTGTGGTTATGCATGGGAAGGTTGAAGCAAGACAGGGTATTCTGCCCGTCTACGGTGAGGGATGGTTTCTTGAGGAACAGGGTGGTAGACAAGGCTTCCATGCACAGTTTACTGAGCTGCCATCGTCTACTCTTGTCTTAACAATGTTTCACTTTATCCTTGTTTCAATTCTTAATTCTGAACTCAATTTGATTTTTTAGCATTTAATAACAAGTGGAGAAAGTATTCATAAATGTATGTTCTCCATCAGGGGCTGGGGACACGCTGATGGCCATCTTGGATGATATCGCATGGCAATAACATGTCTCATTCCTTGTCAATGTCGACCATCTTGGATGTCCCACTTAATGCTCTTGCATTCCTTTGGGTGGGTGTGGGGGGGGGGTCCCCCCAAAGTCCTCCCGATCTTTATTTTCTTACACACTCATTCCTTCGTACTGGATGTCCATGCTCTTCCATTCCTTGTGGAGGATTTTCTCCTGGCTATCTCCCAGGTCCCCACTATGATGCCAGGGTTTTCTCCATGCTATCCCACTCTGGTCCCTGCCAGGGTTTTCCCCATGCTATCCCTCCCAGGATTCCAGGGGGGGGGGAGGTTGCCTCAGAGTTCTCCCAGTTTCCTTCCTGCCTCTCGTCTGCTATCGCCTGGATGCAGCAATGTTGTGTGTGTTGGCCCACTATGTGCCTGCAGAGGTATGCTAGCTTCGGGGAGTAGTTCAAATGGCGGCCGCCAGGAACACCGGTAGTTATTTGTAATCGTTTGTGAACTCATAAAATGCAGGAGAGACGTGGGGTTGTTCTGGCTACCCTCGGCGAGAAGTGTTAGGAGAAGAAATAACGTTCGTGCATGCATTGGCCAACTGTGCGCATGGGAAAATATTTTGTTCTGTAACAACAGGATACTTGCACGACCTCAGCAGCAGTGTNCGGTAGAAGACAATGGCAGTGCGCTTGAGAAGGAGCCGGCCGTGACCCTGCCACCCATGGAATAGCCGATGTCCACCATCGCTTATCAACTACAGCATCTAATTAAAAACTGTCTAAGCCATCGCCGGCTGATCCGCATCCATTGTGCGAGTCGGCAAGAATACTAAACCAACAACACACAGCCAGGCAGTCATTCCCCTGGCCACCAGACCATTAACGAGCGCCACTACCCTAACCCATATCTCCTGGAAGATCAACAGCCACACTAGCTGCCAGGCCTTCAGGGAATTTAACATACGAGGCACATATACGAAGTCATGCGTGCACTGCATAGTATTACAAGTGAAATACATTCAAATCCTCAGCGATTCATGTTTTAAGAATTTATTTATACATACTTCTAAACAAATACATTTGCTGGTGATACAAACAGTCTGCTACCCACAAACGGACAGATTCTCGCGGCGCACACAGAATTTGAAGATATTTCCAAACTGCATCACCATAACAGGAAAGTGAACTTTGTCCTACACCATGTAGACACTGGTACACCGAACAGTTTACAGGCCACATACATACCACTATCTGGAAGACTGCAGAAGCAAATGGATCCCACTATTCTCAGCCAAGGCCTGCTAAAGTGGCGGGGCGGGGGGGTAGAGTTAATTAACTAACGTGTATGTAGTACATCAATGACGTCAAAGCCGCAAACATGGACAGCACGACAGTCCAGGGAGAAGAGACATGTTGCAGCAAGTGTAAGTGTTGGGAAGCTATTTGTGACCTTGTTGCATGCATTCTGATGCTATCGGGCGAAGTTTGGTAGTAGTGCTGGCTGTGACATCACGAGAGAGAGAGCTATAGAAGACTCATGTTTCCGGCTCGTTGCCGCCATCAGTGATCTAGCAAAGATGAGCGTACCATTCCAGCCAGACACTGCCTACACCAGCGTGATGCCGGGTCATAGTACGGTCACGTACGACGTCTGGAATGAAGCTGAGCAGAGGTCGTACATGCGAGGACTGTGACGGCATAGCTCATTGGGTGCTGGCCTATAAACAGGTAGCATGAGCACTGTCAGGAAGTGGGACCTGTACAAAACCCGGGAGGTGTGCAGTATACTACATGCGCGTACCACCCCCCACCCCCTTCTCACGTGCAGCAAGGACGAGATGGTGTGGCCCATGCCGTACTGCAGGACGCCATCCAAATTCACCTCCCCGACTACAACCCTTCAGAACCATCCGTTCCCCACCATCAACATCGCAGACGACGCCACCTAGCTTCCACAGTTGTTACCCCAGCGTACACGGCGTCACAACCTGCTCCAAGGTGCAATTTAAATCAGTTAACTTTTTCTTACTCTGATCCGTTAGATTATTTCGTTAACTTTATCAAGTATGTTTAAGAAAAAATTTTTTGCTCAAAAAAAAAGTGAGAACTGGGCGACCATCTGAACTAGACAGTAGGGAGCAGATAAAAAATAATCTGAGTCATAAAAGGGAATTCCAGGATTATGGCAACACAAAAATCTGGCGAATTGAAAGAACGCAGTGATAAAGTACTGCAAACCCGGATCATTTGGAGAGTTATTAACAATGGATACNTTCTGGCGAATTGAAAGAACGCAGTGATAAAGTACTGCAAACCCGGATCATTTGGAGAGTTATTAACAATGGATACCAAGCACATATGTTAAGAAAGAAAGAAGTCTCATGTCAATAAAGTTAACATATATATATATATATCTTCAGAAGAAAATTAAACTAACTATAGTATGAGGTACAGTTCTTTAGTGTTTCCTCTTCAATGAACTGGAAATCAAATTGCACATTTCTTTCGGTTCAAGGCAACGCTTGGACATGAATTAGAACTTTATTCATCAGGCTGGAGTCAAATGGGCCAGTTCAAAATAACAGTTCGAGAAATAGATCAGTGGTATTTCCATTCCCCGGGAATGAAATGTAGTTTCAACAAACTAATATTAGTTCGGGCCAGATTTGAACTTTGATCGGAATGATATTGTGTCGGTCACTGGTAGTAACAGCAATGGATACACTTGATATTAATGTATTATATTAAAACTTTTTATTTTGTTTGACTAACACACGTTTATATAGCTGTTTGTGTAATGATGTGGACACCTTCAGGAAAATAGGTCAAGGTTTTAACTGTGTTGATTCTTTACACAGCTATAAAATAAAATTGGAATAATTATTTGTATCACAACTTTAAGTTATTGAACTCTTTGATTGTAATTTACAAGGAAATGCATAATCAATTTGAAAGAACAATTAAGAGGTAACATTTATTTGTGGGAGCAAAATTAAATACAAATTAACAAAAAATATAATTTTATTTACACATGAGCATTGAAAGAAAATCATACACTGCAGGACTCTCAATAACCGCTGCAGGCCCACAAAAAAAAAAAATTAACTAAACAGCTAAGAGTATTTGAACTACATGCTCATAGGCACAATGTTAGCATGACAGTGCAAACACTTTCCACATTTAATAGCATAGCGTACATGTATATGTGGGATGTTCACTGTAAACTGAGAGTCCTCAAGATTTACTGGTTTACACTAAGTGTATTGTTTCACCTTATGTAAGTTAACATTGCCATGGGCCTGATTACAAACTGCTTTCCCTCCAATGTTACTGGCCTCACGCCAGTCAGTGAGGCTGTTGAAATATATGCACGTATTGGCAGCGAGATTTTTCAAAGGTTGATTTCAAAAGTCCTCAGTTAAC
>NQII01000199.1:0-121735 GCA_002778355.1 Clitarchus hookeri | reverse complement strand
CCCCAACACCTACACATAGGAACCCCTGAAAATTGTGAATAAAACTCGCCAACATAGCGGCACAAAAAATTATTTTGAAAATTTACACTACATATAAATTATTTATCATGCAACACTAGTTTGAAATATATTTCATCAAATTATTTTTAAAAAATAATTTAGCAATACTGTGCAATATTTTTGTAGGCTTTTGGAATTAATATCAAGTGTGTATGAAAAGCATGGCTGGAGAGTGGGGATACGTGAAAATAACTCCAAGGATTGAAGGTGTTTCATTTTAATACGGATCGTTTTGATGTACATTTCATTTTGAACACCTATAGGTTACTACTCTAGCACAGTATTTAGTTTGTAACACTAAAATGCGCTGTTTTGTGACCATGTAAAATAAAACGTATTAATTAATCTAAGAACTCTTTCTCATCCGCGTATTTACTGCTCGTCTGATGTGCGTCGGCAGTGCACTCAGAATTGCCAACGTAATATTAATTTTTGTTCGTTTATGCATCAGCTGATCCAGAGTTTTGTAAATGGCAGGTTGTTTGTTTCATATACTTCAAGTTGCCACTCGCCGATTGTCAAAATATCGCCAACTGAAGTCACCCCTTGAGCAAGACCAGCAACAAGAAGTTTCATGCAGGATTCGCCCCTAAGTGGGAAGGGCCATGCAAAACCATTTAGAGGCAAGGAAATGTATATGGGGCGGAAGTGGGGTCACATCAAGGTCACCCAGAACCAGTTTAAAGTAATCCGCCCCAGGCAACTCCACGAGACCCACTCGGAAGCTGCACAAAGTCAATGAAAATGGAATTTGTTTCCCACTTGCTCAAACGTACATGCTGTATTGTGTTGAGGTTCTCTTGGCAATAAGAGGCAGGCCAATATGTCGTTCTAGGGTAATATTTTTGGAAGATGTCTATGGATTCAAATAAATTTATATTTAACTAAAAAAAAAAACTTATTTTCATGTGTAGAGGTTGGTAGTGAGCCAAAATATGACACCCCTTTGTCACCAAATAATGCACCAGTACTGTGCCCGAGTTTATGGGAAAAACAGATGACATGGTTTCGTATATCCTCATGTAACCATAATGTTTTGTAACAACTTTAAGAAAAAAATATTTTTCTGTAATGAAATTACACCAACAATTTGTGGTGTGCTGTCGAATAAGTACGCAAGACATTTTTCACTCTTGCCTAAATTTATGTGAGGTGATTTTAGTCAGTTTGGGAAATAATTTAATGAAATAACTTGTGCACTAAAAGCCAATGGCATGCTGCACTATCATAAGGTCAAGGCTAATAAAAGAAGAATGCCAGTAACTGGCAGCTCTTATTTCTCTTTTACACAGGCGGAGATGCAGGGATACGATATCCCCCCCCCTCAACCCTCCTAAATACAAACTGATCAGCAAGCTGTTTTAAGAGGCGGGAGAGGAGCGATGAAGGTAGGTAAGTGGTTGGGCTTAACATCTCGTAGACAGCGATGTCATTAGAGACAGAGCAATTTGCATAACGGAGAGGGATGAGGGATTGGGGAAGGAATCGGCCTTGGTCTTTGTTAAGGATCCATACCAGCATTTGTCTGAAGTGAGTTTGGACAACTGTGGCAAACCAAAACCAGAATGGCCGGACCGGGAATCGAACCCAGGTCCTCCCGGATGCAAGTTCAGTGAGTTACCACTGTGCCACCCTGCTCAGCGATGAAGAAAGAGATAAAAGCAAGAGGAGGGATAGCAGATAGCTCTGCTACACTTTATCATCCTCTCAAATATATCCTGACAGTTTACGATTACTTCTCTACCTTCCTTTCGATTTTCCCCCACCCCGTTGTGTCTAGTGCACATCCCAGAATCTTTCAACTTTATTTGGAGGAAAAAAAAGTATGAGCTGTACACAAGTACACACAGCAATTATTGAAGGTCGTTAACAAACAAATCTTAATCAATTTATTTAACGCTGTCTAAAAAAACACACGTTTTTAAATTACACTTTATTAATCACTTCCAAAATGCAGATGTGTATCAAACAAGGCATGCTGAGAACTGCAAGGATCCTCAACATTTGTTTACAAAATCAAACCAAAAATGTTATCAAATCAGACTCCAAAAACCATGCACGGATCCAAACAAGCGAGATTACGACAAGACACGCATGTGACGTAACGGTAGTCATGTCACATGCGGAAACACTCAGCCAGCTGATGGGGAGGAGCGGGCAAGTTCCGACAGCCTAGAGGATTGTATCTATTTTAAGATATATGCTGCTTACATTACAGCACTCGCCAAGAAAAACGCGCAGCAACAAAATAAAAATTATTATTCAAACAATTATCCTTAAATTTTCTTAACCCAAATTTTTTAAGGGTCTTCAAAAACGAGTTGTAAAGGAGATGTGGTTACAATGATTTGGGTCGCAACAGTCAGGTTATAATTTTGGAGACCCTTTAAATCACTAAAACACTAGTTTTCTAGTTGGGGAGCTACCCATTCCTCTGCTTTCCGTCTGGTTAACAAATACTGGCGCTGTCCCAATTAGGAGTAGCATAAAGACCATTATGGGCACTCACTTCTCTAGCAGCGCAATGGCGGTGTTGGGGTTGACGTGCTGGTACTTGCTGTTCTCCTGACCGTAGTCGTGGAAGTACGTCGGCCAGTCCCACGACATGAACAGGTCCAGCAGCTGCCGCAAATCTGCGAAGAACTTCAGCAGCTCCTCTTCATCCAGGCCTGCCACCGGCCGTGAAGCAGCAAACTCTGTTGGCAACAAGCAACTAACTGCTGTGTCTAAAAACATAACAGGCACATGCAATACGCACAGCTAAGAATATTTAGCAGTTATGTCTAGCAAATTTACCGAGTTATGCACATACCTTAACAATTGGCTGGGAACTTGCATTATCAACAACTTGTTCCTTTCAGATTATAAGTTTTAGGTCATCTGGTAAATATAGTAAAACCCTTATATATGGTTTCTGAAAAGACTGGAAAATGTAGGCTTATAAACATGGGAAACTTCTTAGAGAGTCAAATTATAGTCCATTCATGATTACTTCCAACTTTTATGAAGCCTTGCTAAAGTTCTACTTTCAAACCATTCCTCAGCCTAATGCAAGCAAAGCCTAACTAAGTCTAGAAAATTACACCAAAGGACAAGGCACTGCATTCGTGTGCACTCACTTTAAAAGAATTTTGCATAAGAACTATTTCTTACCAGGCATTACAAACACCCCTATTTTCTCTCTAGTTGTATTCATCTTTATTATATATGAAATGTTTGAATTTACAGATAAAATATAAGTAAAGGTCCAATTGAACCAAGAATAAGATATGTTTATGTAGTTATCTCTCTCTCTCTCTCTCTACCTCTATCTATTGCTATTCCTCTATCTCTCTCTTGCTATCTCTCTCTATCTCTCATGCTATCTCTCTCTCTCGCTATATATCTCTCTCTCTCGCTATATATCTCTCTCTCTATNCTCTACCTCTATCTATTGCTATTCCTCTATCTCTCTCTTGCTATCTCTCTCTATCTCTCATGCTATCTCTCTCTCTCTCGCTATATATCTCTCTCTCTATCTCTATCTATTGCTATTCCTCTATCTCTCTCTTGCTATCTCTCTCTATCTCTCATGCTATCTCTCTCTCGCTATATCTCTCTGTCTCTTGCTATCTCTCTCTCTCTCACACACTCAGTTTTGATGTTGCCATTTTACTCCCTATATTTATTATTAATATGTATTAATAAAAAAATTAATTTTCGATTTTTTAAAGCAATGTATTTATTGTTAGGTTTACGTATAAAACATTCATACATGTACATTCGGGACATTATGAAATTTACGTTTATTCTTTCAATACGGCACCAGACTACATAAGGACAGCAGTGCACATACACTCACTTATTCACACTGACGCATTTGTGTTAACAGGAATCATACTAAACAGAGGAGATAATTCACACAAAATAAACGGGCTACCTAAGCAGTTTTGGATCTGTACGTGAAAGACAGGATCCGAGAACTCCGTACTGTGGAAGAGAAATAAAACCACCAAGCAGTGTTGTTTACTTCACCAATACTGTACCCTCCCTACAGGTCTTCGCAGCTCCATGCTCCATGCTCCATGCTCCATGCTCCATGCTCAACTAGTTACGAAAGTAATGGCTGTACAAAGACTCACGTTCACACTGTATGGTGTCAAGGTTGATCTGCTGTAGGGCCCCCATCGATATCTGTTTAACATCATCACTCAGCATGAAGTTTAGTATAAACTTTGCAATGTGCTCGCAGGCCGACCGGCATGCTTCCTGGGCCACTTCTTGCTACAACAAAACGAAAATAGGACCAGGATCACTAATATCAATACTAAGTCAGCTGAGAAAGAATGTACTTTCAAGTTTCAATCACGCTACGTAACCATCAAAATGACTTGTGGCACTAAAATATACGTTGCTAAGCAATGGAACTGGCTTCGAAGCGACAAGTACAGCACGTTAACTCCAGGTTTGCCAAACCGCAATAGCAAATTGCTATCGTACTGAGTTTGCAGTGGAATACAATGAACCATTCACAATGGCCTGAAACTGCCATGACAAACACCACCACCCATCGTTCTGCTGTCAACTCATTATTTATGTGTAAATAATTGGTAAGTCAACATTGAAAAAGACGTTCAACTTCCACTGTTTTTGTCCCAAGTTCAACATTTCTGAGGGCGAGTGTCTCGGGTAGGGTTGCCAACCATCCTGTTTTGTAAGGGAATTCCCGTATCCTGGGGCTAAAAGAATTATCCCGTATAGACATTAGACGTGACGTCATATTTTCTGTTCTTTCACAATTTATAGAAACAAAAATCAATAAACACACTGCAGTGTCAGTAATTTACCATTTCCACGATTACTGATGTACATCTATGGCCAATAGTTACAATTGATGCATACAGATGGCATTTGTCAACAAGAACGTTCGTGGAAGTAGTGCTTGCAGAGATAGGTACAGTTATCTTTCAGTTTATGCTGCTACCGCTCGTTGACACAGAGTTGTGTTGTTAATGCGTTGAGTTTTGAAATTAAAAAGGAAAATATGTGATTCACATCCTCGAAAAGAGAAACAGCTTTGTGTGTATTTAGATAGATGGGAACAAAATTATCAGGGTTCAGCAGGCAAACGCAAGTGAAAGAACCACGATTAATATTTATGTATGCAAATAATATTTTGTTGTCATGTATGTTCAGAAATGATGTGAATTATGTATAATACTGAATTCTCCACACTTCAGATGGTATTAAAACAACTTTGTTGTAAATAATAGTTTTCCTTGATCGTTTCTCTAGATGTAAAATGCCATGTGTTGAGTTGCCGGAAGTGTCCCTTATGATCATTTCACTAGATGTCAAATGTTGTGTGTTGAGTTGCTGGACGCATCCCTTATGGTAAATCTGAAAAAGTTGGCAACCCTAGTCTCAGAAGGACCCAAAAAGGATGACNTGTTCACAGCCTTCAGATTCATTATACAGTGAACACTCACAACAAAATCGTATGTAAAGATAAACCATATCCACAGTTAATTTTCAGTGGTCCCGGCAAAACTCCTATATAAATAATGATAAGGCTACCCGTTTGTATCGTTTATCAGATACTGCGTCGTTCGATGTATATTTCGGTCCATCACCTAATATTTCCCGCGATTGTTTTTATTCTGGTTGTTTATGCAAACGTCTTGTAGCTGGGTGTGAAATACGTCACACGCGCCAACGTTTATCACTGCTCTGCAGCGCATGGTCTTCTCTTGCCACCATGTATGTGGCACGGTACGAGACTGCTTGCCACCTCCCCTCAAAAGCCAGACGAGAGGGGAAGCGATAACCTCAGTGTGGCGACCTTGTGGCCTCTCTCAGCCATGCACCTTTCTTCCTCCCGTTACATGCCTTCGAGAGAGGAAGCTGTTGTCTAGCAAAAACAGAAAAGTGCGTCCTCTCGGCCATGCGTGCTTGCCTTCACACGACACGTCTGGATACAAAGCACCTAGTGATTGTAGAAATGTCAAGATTACCTCACATGACTACATTTGAAAATGCTACACAATAGATTTTAACTAGGAATTATTATTTGCAAAAATTTTTTCTTTTGTGATTAAAAGTCATTTTTTCCCATAAAGTTAGGTGTTTAGTTGTATCTGGTGTAAAATCAACATGATTTTAAAACAAAATAAATTTAAACAATGGACAGCATCGTTGCATTTATACTTGACCTTCCCTTGTCGCCAAAAATTGTTTGAACATCGAGCGATTTGTATTACCGAGCGTAAAGTTCATTTTCAGTAACTTCCTGGAGGGAAAATCGGAGGGTCATTTATTCCAATTGACACGCATCTTTTGAATAAAATTATGCTCTAAGGGTCTATCGACACCTTTAGTTGTCTAATAATGGGTAAGCCCCAACCCAGAGTGCACCGTAACTTGCAACAGGTGTGTGTACGGGAAAATCAGAGGGCGTGGTTTTGAATTATTAGTTATTAAAGGACAGTGAAGAAATAAATTTTAACTTCCTAATTTACTATTTATTTCTGACTCAAAATTAAAAAATTATTTGCAGTGAAATATGATTGATTACTTTAAAAAATGGATATTTGCCACACACGCAAGGAGTCGCTAACATGTAGTNTTCTCTTGCCACCATGTATGTGGCACGGTACGAGACTGCTTGCCACCTCCCCTCAAAAGCCAGACGAGAGGGGAAGTGATAACCTCAGTGTGGCGACCTTGTGGCCTCTCTCAGCCATGCACCTTTCTTCCTCCCGTTACATGCCTTCGAGAGAGGAAGCTGTTGTCTAGCAAAAAACAGAAAAGTGCCTCCTCTCGGCCATGCGTGCTTGCCTTCACACGACACGTCTGGATACAAAGCAAATAAAGGGCACCTAGTGATTGTAGAAATGTCAAGATTATCTCAAATTACTACATTTGAAAATGTTACACAATAGATTTTAACTAGGAATTATTATTTGCAAAAATGTTTTCTTTTGTGATTAAAAGTCATTTTTTCCTGTAAAGTTGGGTGTTTAGTTGTATCTGGTGTAAAATCAACATGATTTTAAAACAAAATAAATTTAAACAATGGACAGCATCTTTGCATTTATACTTGACCTTCCCTTGTCGCCAAAAATTGTTTGAACATCGAGCGATTTGTATTACCGAGCGTAAAGTTCATTTTCAGTAACTTCCTGGAGGGAAAATCGGAGGGTCATTTATTCCAATTGACACGCATCTTTTGAATAAAATTATACTCTAAGGGTCTATTCGACACCTTTAGTTGTCTAATAATGAGTAAGCACCGACCCAGAGTGCACCGTAACTCGCAACAGGTGTGTGTACGGGAAAATCGGAGGGCGTGGTTTTGAATTATTAGTTATTAAAAGGCAGTGAAGAAATAAATTTTAACTTCGTAATTTACTATTTATTTCTGTCTCAAAATTAAAAGATTATTTGCAGTGAAATATGATTGATTACTTTAAAAAATGGATATTTGCCACACACGCAAGGAGTCGCTAACATGTAGTGGGTGGAAGGGGAAGGGCATCGTTTCACCCCTCCCACCGCTTCCCCTTTGCATTTGCATCGACCTGACAGCTGTTCTCCAGCGCTGCCTCCACTGGTGCAGTTCTCTTGACGGCACTATACTTATCTGCTGAGATAAACATTCCATGCCCCGCCACAAGGCAGCAGCGCCAGCCAATGTCGACACATGGGCACTGCAGGCGGCAGAAACAAAAAACAGAACGCAGTCTTCTACACTAATTTCTTTTACTTGGCTCACCTGTTCAACCCATTTTGGTCATGTTAATATTATAAGCACGAGTTTGCTTGCTGTTACTTATGTTTTTGAGTGTTGTAATAAGTTGGCTTTTTGGCTTTTCTTCACTGACTACGATTTGGCTTTCTAATGTTGACACCTTTTTTTTTATATTTATTTTGGTACAGATGTTGGCCTACGCTACTTTTTGGACACTTTTTTTGGATTGCGATTCTAACAATAATGGAAGCAAGAGGCAGACCATCAACACAGGAGGTGGATGTAAGCATGCACTCGCAATGTTTTTATAAACGCTTTCCCTCCTTTGCATTTGTCATTAAAAGGTAAATGCTTGATTTAATAATGCCACTGCTGTGTTTTAAAAAGTTAGCAGAGAAACTTTCAACAGTTCACAAGTGTTCCCAAGCAGCTTATTCCCTCGTTTTACGTGTCATCACTATAGGCGAAAAATACGTAATGCCGCTGCCGCGTGTTACCCAAGTCTAAAGAAAAAAGCACAATCTCCTAATGCATCGTATTTTCCCGTGGCAATACAACTTACTTTATCACCTAAATTTAATAATGACAAACTGTAAAGACAAAGAAAAAATGTATGTATATAATAAATTGTGGTAATGTCTTGAGTTTGATTTATTGTTTACAGGTTGTAATGTTTGAACTGCTATTGTATTGTTAATAGGCCTACTATATACCCATTAAAGCCACTTTTTTACATGAGAATATTGTTCTAAACCAGTTGGATTGTATCATATTTTATCCACAACACATTTAACAACAAAATAACTTTACTTTTAATACACAGAGCTTTTATTTTTCTATGATAATATTATTACATAAAAACGTCATGTGCTACAGACGCGACATTTTATTTGAGATTGTGAGAGCATTTGTTATTCTTATTAAATATTTTTTTTTTGCATCTGCCCTATATATATATATATATATATATAATATATTTTATATTTATGTATATATAATATATTTATATATATTATATACACATAATATATACACACACAGTTTTGTCTACGTGCGTCAAATATTTCACTTCCTCGCGGCAAATGTAAACACGGACTGTATCGCTGCTGCTTTTAAGTATATGCGTGGTGATGCGGTCTGCTTTTTCGTGAATTTCAGCTTGCTCAATTGTCTTTTTTGCATAACTGAAGTACCGTTTCACACATAATACATCACCCTATTAAATTAATTTATATTTGATCAACGAAAACAATGTGAAATGTATAATTTCTTGCGGTGAACGTAAAACACAGGCCGTATCGCCACTGTACACACAACGTTGCAGTCTGCTTTTTTGTTAATTTTAACTTGCTCAGAAGTCTTTACTGCATTACTTGGGTATCATTTTACTCAGAATACATTACCTTAATACACAAATTTCTATTTCATCAATATAAATGTTATAATTTTTCCATCAGAGATGTGTGAACATGACTTCACGTACCCCAGTTAGAAAAATATGCTGTTTGGATGCAATTTTCATGTTTCGAGGCCGCCACATGGGTCGAAATTTGACCATTTCATTTCATACTGACAACTTGGTCGTACAGACAAATTTTGGGGAACAGAGTGTCTGTACCACCGAGGTTTGACTGTAGTTACAAGTGAAACTGAAGATGATCAACAAGGAGATAATGGGAACGTGAGNTTGGGGAACAGAGTGTCTGTACCACCGAGGTTTGACTGTAGTTACAAGTGAAACTGAAGATGATCAACAAGGAGATATGGGAAGGTGAAATGTCCATAAAGATATGAAATTAATACTGTAGTGCACTGAATGTTCATGAAAGGCATCTTCACACTTTTGAAGCACTGCATCCCAATATATATGAAAGAGAACAGCAGTTTGTGAAGCAGGACTACTTTTGTGGTGTATGAAGCACTCAATAAGATATAATACCAACATGATAGCTTCACTAATCACAACTTCATTACAACAAACAACCATTTCTTTTGTTGTAATGAACATTTACTGTGTAGCAGGCTTCAAACCACCTGGTTACAAACTCACGTGCTAATAAACAGTGAGCCACGACATGGAATGGATTGAAGTGGACATATTTGGGTGGTCCTTAACATGTGGGTCTTGCGAACCAATGAGGGGGAAGTGAGGTGAGAATAGAGCGGTGCCAAAATACACAGGTGGGGAAATGGGAGATCCCTGAGCAAACCTGCCAACCAGCAGCATCATCCGACACAATTCCCACATGCAGAAGTCAATAAGTGATCCCACAAGGAACCGAACGCTGTTTTCCTAGATGGGAGGCAAGTAGTCTAACCACTACACCTCCGCGGCTCCCGCAGCTACACCACGGGTCGAACTCTAACCGCCACCAAGTCTGACTTGCCAACAGAGTATCGGTGAGAGAGGCCAAACACTAACCGGCAGGTTGGTGAAGGACTGGAAGGTGCTCAGCAGGAAGGCTATGAGGTCGGTGATGAAGCTGGAGGCATGACCTTGAGGCTCCACTAGTAACCAGTCGTAGTTCTCCAGCTCCAGGAACTCGTCCAGCTTCCTCTTCAGCTTGTCGCATATCTGCTTCTCTGCATCGTCCCGTGCCACGCCGAACATGCACGACTGGCCCTGGATGCGTGTGCTGTGGGCTTCCTTCGAGGCTCTGCAAAACAAACGTCCACTCTCGCAAATTTTGGGTTCTCAAAATTTTAAATTTTGTGTCATTTGAAAACAACATGTAATTTTATTACTATTTTTTGTAACAAATAAATTTACAGCTGGATGCAAAGGCGCTGTCTAGAAGTCTCAACCAGTGGCACTGGGAAGCAAGCACACAATATAGCAAGCCCCCCACTTTACACCAGTAGTGGATAACTTAACAAAATGTGTAATAGAAATGCATTCATTTTTGTTACATTATCCACCTAATATCGGTTAATGAAACTGCATGAATGATGTTACTTGTCTTAGTAACATATTGACAGGTACTTTTGAATACGTGTTATTTTGGCCATTTTGTTACTATGTATACAGTTTCTGCAAAAATAAACAGTTTTTTTTTTAGAGTGTTGCTGATCCTGTAACTTTTTTTTTTTCACAAAGATACCAAATTTAACAAAATAAGATATTAAATATTCTTAGTGCAACAGCGAGAAAAAAATACGAAAATCTTAAGCACAAACTTGTAAATAAAATCATTGCTCTACGACTCTCTCTAGCTAAGTTCCACTTCCACTGTTTGGGTTGGAATGGAACTGAAAAAAATGTCATAAGGATCAATGATGGAATTTAATCTATGCCATGCAGCTGGTAAAAATGTAGAAAGAATAATCAATGCATCCTTGATATTGGGCCTTGAAAATGCTCATAATGATGTCAAGTGTCGCCCCCCCCNAGTTTTTTCGAAAGGACAATTTATACGTAAAAAATTGCCACATTATAATAAAATTTTCTAACTTGGTTCTTGAAACTTCCTGCTTAAGGTGGCCACCTTGTTGAAGGGATTTTGCATGTTTTTGAGGCCTAAAAGTGTGGGAACGCTAGGGGCAACCGAGACATGCACATCAACTCTCTCATTACCTCTACTCGCAAAGTATTAAACTGGCGTGTAGTATGGCTGTCGATAATGCGCCTACTTTCAGCAGAGTCCCTGCCATTTTATGACGTAATAATAAAATGAAGGTTTGATGCATGTCCCTACTCATTTTTCAATGTTTTGTACTGGAATGTTCATACCTAAAAATGACCATGAAATTGCCAGTTCAAGCCATTTTCACTATCACAAAAACATGCTTTAGAGAGAAATGGAGAAATTGAAAAACGTATACAGACGCGTAACATTTCTTAAATTATATTCATAAGCAGACTTCACTCAGACATGTTGGACGGATTTTTAATAAAATTTTCTGCTGGAGCTTTGCACAAAGTTTGGCGGCCACCTTAAAGCAAACTACTGTATTCTTCTTCTCCCTCACTTAAATCTCTTTTTTCGTTGTTACTTATTGTTTTTTTAATTTCTTCCTTTAATCACAGTATGGTTTAAACAGGGATTAATAATTTAATAAAATAGGCAGTCCACAGGAAGAAACAAAGCTTAAAATGACTAGGTCGAATGCGTAATGCTTCGGCCAGCCCGAAACAAATTTGTCCTTGCTAAACAGGCGAAAGAAACCGCTTCACAGGTACCAGCGACCTTCAGCTCCAGAGTTCTCTCTCCTGCTTAAGGAGTCTGGATGCGAGCACGTAAGAGCATCATGCAAACAGCTGAGCTGAGCCAGCCCACACTAAACAGAGCCAGCACACACTCCTTCAGAGTCCTCAACTGCCCTGCTCGCCACCCTGCCCCACTATACACCAGGATGAGAGACATCTATGTAGATAGCGATAGAGATTAGGACTGATCAATATGTGTGTGCACCAAATAGACACTCATGACATGTGTCAAACACCTTTGCCTTCTGGGAAATAACACTGTCTCAAGAAAATTGTTGTATGTTATTACCAGTACAGTCGACTGCCTATCTACCGTTTTTCAGGGGAGTCAAAAAATTTCCATACATGCGGGATTTCAGTATATGAGGGTTCTGACTCTGACGTGAACAAAATACAATTTATGACCTTATTATACTTCATTTTGAGTATAATGGGAACTGTACATCATCTGTGAATAAAATTTGGCTAATTAACACAATCAAAATGTGATTTTTTTATAAAAGTATAACAGTATTAGTATTACTACAAATAACACATTACAATCATTACACCTCGACTTGTTTAANTTTTTTTATAAAAGTATAACAGTATTAGTATTACTACAAATAACACATTACAATCATTACACCTCGACTTGTTTAAATAATAAATATATCATCTCAAAATACCATATTTAATTTATGGTAATCAGACACCAAATGCAAGCCGACCTAAAACTTACCAACCCTCTGAAAATTAAAATAATATGACACCGAATGCAAGCCGACCTAAAACTTACCAACCCTCTGAAAATTAAAATAACATGACACCGAATGCAAGCCGACCTAAAACTTACCAACCCTCTGAAAATTAAAATAATATGACACCGAATGCAAGCCGACCTAAAACTTACCAACCCTCTGAAAATTAAAATAACATGACACCGAATGCAAGCCGACCTAAAACTTACCAACCCTCTGAAAATTAAAATAATATGACACCGAATGCAAGGCAAATTTTGAATGTCCCGCACGCACTCAATCGGCTGATAAGGCGTGGAGAGATTATCGATTGGGCAGTGTGTTGACAACGGGTGCGACGGCGAAGGGATACGGAGCGGGAGGGGTGAAAGAATGTACTGCTACACTTCACTTCTTGTTGGTGACACTTTGTGTACGTGGAAAATGTCTGTATTTTAAAGTAATTAATTATATTTCACTGCAAAGAAACCTGTAATTTTGAGGCAGAAATGAATAAATAAGGTGATCAAAATTTATTTCTTCACTGTCTTTAGTAATTAATCATTCAAAACCACATCCTCTGATTTTCCCAGTCGCGAGTTACGCTACACTCTGGCTCGGTGCTTACCCATTATTAGACACAAGGTGTCAAATAGACCTTACAGGATATCAATTTCTTCAAAAGATGCGTGTCTATTGAAATAAATTATTTAATATAAATCCTCAGATTCCCCCACAGGAAGTTACTGAAAATGAATTTTACACTTGGTAATACAAGTTGCTCGACGTTCAAACAATTTTTGCAACAAGGGGAGGTCAAGTATATGCATCTAGGCATATTTTATTCGAGAAGATACTGTACATTGAGTTAAATTAATATTTTGTTTTAACAACATGTTGAATTTACGCCAGATACAATTAAACACCAAACTTTATGGAAAAAAAACCTTTTATTCCAAAAGAAAACATCTTTGCAAATAATAATTCCTTGTTAAAATGTAGTGCTTAGCATTTTCAGGTGAAATCATTAGCTTTTAAATACTAGTAATGATGGGTGCAATTATTTTGAGCGACAGAAAATCTTAATAACAATTCTACAATTGCCACACACACTTTACTTGCACTTTGGCCAGGCGTGTAAGGGGTAACGGCCGAGAGAGGACGCACAGATTCTCTCGCACTTTAGATCTACATGTAGCTTTAAAAGTCCCCATAATGAAAATAAAATCATCTCCCAAAATAACAAATTTTATAATGATCTTGAATATCACAAAAACCCAGTAATTCACAAATTAGGTAAATGTCTTCCAGACCCCAACATGAGAATTAAATGCACTAAATGCCCCGCCTACAGACATAAAACGTAATTAAACACAACAAAATAGCCTCCTAAAACCCCGGCCAGCTAAGAAATTCTCCAATCGGTCTGAGACAAAAAAATTTGCGCCTATTAACAAAACTAGTTGTGCTCGGCATTGCGCGGCAATCTTGTTACAGCTCTTGCTAGGTGCACAACACAAGCACTCCCCTACCTCTCTCTTTCAACACCACACAAGCGCTCAATCGCCGTGCGTCTCTAGTACAAGGATAAAACGTAGTCCCGCATAGTTTAAATGTTTTAAGTATCACAAAGTACTTTCCTGTATTCTGTTTTAATTTGAATGAACGTAACTCTTCACCCTCCATTCTCATTTCACACAGCTGGCCCTCTCACCAGACCTTCATATCTTGGAGTCATGGGTTTGATTTGGCACTAAGCTTCCACTTTACTGTAACAAAAGCCTGGCTGGGGACCTAAAATCTTTGTCCAGGTTACCATCTTACCTGCTTTTTTCTATATCTCGAGCCAGTAGGGATAATTTCGCCTAGGCAGCAGCCTCATTGCTGTCTCCCTCCCCAACCCTCTATGCAGACAGGGGGGAAGGGGAATCTGTTATGGATACCGGGCTTGCTGAGGAAACTCGGTAGGCCAAACTTGTGGCAGGCAGGGGATTGCACTCAATCGGAACACGAATTGTTATAGGGTAGTGGGTGGAGTGGGTCATTCTTTCTTAACCGACTGCTAAGCCAAATGACATACCATTGGTGGAAAACCCCTCTCCCCTCAGGGGTTTGTACCACCCGCACGCTGAGGAGCTCCGCTCCAGTGATGAGCGGTGGCAGCAGTGATTCTTCTTTTGTTGGCAACAACTTCCCCTCTTGAAGGCATGTAAAAGGAGGAAGAAAGGTGTGCACGGTCGAGACAGATAGAAAGAGAGGGGTGAGAGAGAGAGGACGCTAGGTCGGCACGCTGGTTGCTAGGTAACCACTTCCCCTCTCGCCAGGCAAGCCAGACTCGCACGTTACACTTGCCACAGACGTGTTGGGAAGACAGACAATGCGCCGCAGAGCAGTGATAAAACTGCGGCATGTGTGACGTATTCCACATCCAGTTACTAGAAGTTTGCATGAACTTCTAGTAACTGGAAAAAAAATTGTTGCAGGAAATCTTAGGTGACAGGACCAAAATATACTTTGAATAACGCGACATCCCATGAACAATACAAGCGAGTAGCTTTATCATTATTTATATAGAAGTTTTGCCAGGACCACTGAAAATTAACTGTAGATACGGTTTATCAGTACTTGCGCTTTCTGTATAATGAGAGTAGACTGAATTAGGAGTTGCATTTCAAACCTGGGTGTCGATTACTGTAATTTCTCACTCCAAAAGTTACAAGCCTTTTTTACAGCAGTCAGCCATACCAAGCAGTTCCAGATTAGGGAAATATCAAACCCACTTCAGCCACACACAAAGGGAGTGCAGGCAGCTGTGTCATTGAAGGTCTGGGACATTCTCGAAGTCCTACCTTGCTGTCTTGCAGACCCTCTACCTACCACCTCACCCTTTAACTTACCCGACCATCTACCCCACGCCTCATTCCAGTTGAGAGAGAAAATGGATCAAGGCAGTAAAGTCAAGTCAGTGCCTTCAGCACATAGGCAAAGCAGACCCACCTAAGCCAGTATTCCGAGAAAAGGAGAAGGACAGAACTCTACCAGAACTTCCTTCGGGGAAAAGCAAAGAACAGTGGGTGAATCAACTGAGGCAAGGCCATGTAGTTGGCGCCAGCCAGTCGGCGTGTAGAATTTAAGTGACATGTCTAGCAGTCCGTGGTTCGAAACCACAACCTCCGATCCTGCACTGTTGCCAACCCAGAGGAGTAACGGTTTACTCACAGTGTTGCCCCAGCCACACTGACTCCCTGTTGCCTTAGTTCTCAAGACTCTGCTCAAATGCCAACAACTCNACTCACAGTGTTGCCCCAGCCACACTGACTCCCTGTTGCCTTAGTTCTCAAGACTCTGCTCAAATGCCAACAACTCACTTAGCGTCAAATTGAAAACCCGAAGATTGGCACAAAACACAACCACAAAAATTATGGTGAAATGTTGCAGGATGACAAACTAATGCCCTATGGACTGGCTCGTTGCTCCTTAAATTCTAAGCTGGTTGAGTGGTCACAACAGGGAAGCATCTGGGTTCACTCTACTATCCACTGACGCACGGAGCGTGACAGACAAGTATGAGTGCCGCTGCACCACTGGTGATCTCTGATGGGGTGGTAATGAAGTATACCTAACCAGATATAACTCTGCAACATCCGGCNACAAGTATGAGTGCCGCTGCACCACTGGTGATCTCTGATGGGGTGGTAATGAAGTATACCTAACCAGATATAACTCTGCAACATCCGGCAGGCAGGGGGAGTTGACCAAACACACACACACAGCCACCTGAACAGGAAAGCCCATTCACAACAAAGGTCATCGTATTTTAGCCGACTTACAAATTTAAGGTAAATTATTTTTGCTTGTAGGTAGCAGTAAGTGGAGCTAAATATGTATTTATGTATTTTTATTTTTAACTTGAAGTACCGGTATCTATACCACTGAATTATAAGAAAATTTATAACTTTATCTAAAAGGATCTGACACACTANAACTTGAAGTACCGGTATCTATACCACTGAATTATAAGAAAATTTATAACTTTATCTAAAAGGATCTGACACACTATGCTTCTAATAAAAAAAAAATTGAAGATGCAAACTAAGGAAGGTTCCTTTTCTGAAGCATAATTTTTTGAATCCATGCTGGAGCCTTTGTACTTAGTCACCAAGATTTTTTCTTTCCCCTCTGTTGGCACAAAGGTTAGGACTATTAACATCAGGTGGTTACCTGCATTTGGAATAAGAAGAATACAATCACTGCCTGTNACTCACAGTGTTGCCCCAGCCACACTGACTCCCTGTTGCCTTAGTTCTCAAGACTCTGCTCAAATGCCAACAACTCGCTTAGCGTCAAATTGAAAACCCGAAGATTCACGGTAAGTATAACTAACAGTTGGCACAAAACACAAACACAAAAATTATGGTGAAATGTTGCAGGATGACAAACTAATGCCCTATGGACTGGCTCGTTGCTCCTTAAATTCTAAGCTGGTTGAGTGGTCACAACAGGGAAGCATCTGGGTTCACTCTACATGTGCAATATCCACTGACGCACAGAGCGTGACAANTGCCCTATGGACTGGCTCGTTGCTCCTTAAATTCTAAGCTGGTTGAGTGGTCACAACAGGGAAGCATCTGGGTTCACTCTACATGTGCAATATCCACTGACGCACAGAGCGTGACAAACAAGTATGAGTGCCGCTGCACCACTGGTGATCTCTGATGGGGTGGTAATGAAGTATACCTAACCAGATATAACTCTGCAACATCCGGCAGGCAGGGGGAGTTGACCAAACACACACACACACAGCCACCTGAACAGGAAAGCCCATTCACAACAAAGGTCATCGTATTTTAGCCGACTTACAAATTTAAGGTAAATTATTTTTGCTTGTAGGTAGCAGTAAGTGGAGCTAAATATGTATTTATGTATTTTTATTTTTAACTTTAAGTACCGGTATCTATACCACTGAATTATAAGAAAATTTATAACTTTATCTAAAAGGATCTGACACACTACGCTTCTAATAAAAAAAAAATTGAAGATGCAAACTAAGGAAGGTTCCTTTTCTGAAGCATAATTTTTTGAATCCATGCTGGAGCCTTTGTACTTAGTCACCAAGATTTTTTCTTTCCCCTCTGTGGCACAAAGGTTAGGACTATTAACATCAGGTGGTTACCTGCATTTGGAATAAGAAGAATACAATCACTGCCTGTTAACATTGAAAATTGAGCTGCGCTTCATGTGGTTCCGCCATCCTCTTAAATACTACCAAGATTCTGGCATAACAGAAAAAAATGGCTCTATGTCTTACACTTTGCAATAAGGAAGTTGGTCTCTCACAAAGTTAATGTCAAGTCTTGTAAGAACTATTTTTCTTAATTCTCTTCCAGATTACCATATTTACCTATGTACGACCCACACATTTTTTCCTTTAAATTAGAGTAAAAAACCGGGCTGTGTGGTACACAGGAGGCTTGAGTCGTTTTTGCACCTCAGTGTAATGACTGGCTATGGCAGTATCTACTGGCAAGCTTTTCTGTGCGCAATTCCTTTTACAGAATTAATTTGTGTTTTTCAACACACAAAAACAGCATTTATGCTTCCTCATGTAAATAACGCCTGAAAAAGTCTGTGTATCTGTGGCGGAGTCCTTACACTTGATGTGTCTTTTTTTTACTATAGTACCGACAAGCGCGTGACTAGATGGTGACATCATAAGTGGATTGGCTATTCAGGTGTTTGGTTGATGTGAGACTGAGAGATGAGCGGTAAAAGGTTGCATTCTTTCACAGTGGCAGAAAAATAAAAAATGTTCGGTGAAGCAGAGGTTACTGGTAACCGTGCAGCTGAGAAAAAATTAGACGTTGAATCTTTTATACGGGACTGGTGGAAACCAATATAAACTCCTTTCAGCTGGTGGTGAAAGACATGCATTCAGAAGTGAAGGGGAAGGTCAGGGTGTTGACTGGGTGTACACATGGAGGCGCGAAGAAGCTGCATGCCTGAGGGGAGCAGCGACCAGCACGTCGAGTGGAAACCGCAGCCTACAAAACATACTGTGGCACACCCCACGAGCTATCTTTCCACTGCCGCCCACACCACCCAAGAGAACAGTCACTGTCGCCACAGCCTTCAGCCTCTGAAAGGGAGGCTCGACGTCTAGATTTAGCACCACGTTAGACACCCACATGCACACAGACCAGGCCAGCATCTCCCATTGCACCTCCACGTGAACACCTCCACGATTGAACTGCGTAAGGCAGCCCGTACTGCCCCCCGTTCAAGCCCCATAATAATAATAATAGTAATAATAATAAAGACGTGGGGAGTGCACCCAGGGCAAGGCAACACCCTCCGAGTGACTGTCTTTCCAGCTGGGACCCGTAGGTGACCGTCATCCCAGAGCATGACAGAAATATATCCTAGAATGGAGCGGCGCTGGAATGCAAGCCCCATAAAGACAACTACTCAGCTTCCCAGTCGTCTGGGCGGAGGAGGGGGGGAGTCGTTACGTGGGGCGTGAACTGCCTTTACTGGACAAGGAATCCACCTGCATACTACTTCCCAAACACCAGCATCAGTAAACCCCCGCCTTGCCTTACTCTCTGCACGACCTCAGGCAGGCTCACACTTAACTGCACCTACCCAAGCAAAGAGGAATATCATCCAATCACCTGAAAGGAACAAACTCAGATAGAAGTGAGTACCTGGCATCCGGCTATTCCTCCATCAATAGTGTTCCTATCATAAATACCTAAAGAACACGAGAACCACCCCCCTCTACATTGCTGTCTATTTACACAGTCAACATGAGGGAGGATAGTATAAATGTTTTTCTTTCTGTAATGATACTACCAATAACTTAACAAAAACATATTTTGCTACATTTATCGGCATGCGATACAAAATTTCTTAATATAACAACATACCCGGTAATGTTAGTGACAAACTCATCCAAGAAACCAGATGCATCCTCCAAGTATCCAGTGTCGATGATGATCTGGATGACCTGCATGAGGGCAAGGCTCGGCTTGCGGAACAACGAAGATAAACACCCGCTGAACGACCGGGTGAGCAGCAGATTCGTTGACTTTCTGATCATGTCCGTAACTTCTGCCTGGCTACAGGAACAAATTATATGACAACCAAAAATTGGCAAGCAACATGTTCCTCTATCTATATTTATACAAGCAATTGTCATATTATATTTTTCACAAACTTTTTTTTTGAATTTACATTAAAGTTTGCAATATTCACTCTTCATCACAGCAGCATACATTTGATTTATTTAACATTTATAAACATTAGTTAACAAAACATTAAAGTCAAATACATAACACAAATATTTCACTTTCCCTAAAAGTACGAGTCGCAAATTTATAGGAGTGTGCGAATATTCGAAAATTCGAATAGATGCAAATATATTTCACAAGTTATTCAAATTTGAACCCTGAATACCTTATGCGAAAATTGTTAATAATTTACATCCCCAGTTCGAGTGGTTGTAGAGTTGTGACAATTCAAATCTGCTTCTGCCGAATTTGCCAATGTTGACAGAATCGGCGCTTCTGTAGATGTAAGAATTGCAGATAATTTTCAGCAGATTTGACAAACATTGCCTTATTCTTCAGTATAAATAATTTAGGTCTTGCATTTATGAACATTGAAAGTTTTCCCACATAACGAGGCGCATAACACTCTACCAGCTTGACATCGACGAGGGTCGGAGTGGAAATAGCAAGGGGAGGAAGGAACTGCTTTCAAGCCACGCCCAGCATACCTTCAAGTAAAAAGGTGGGGGGGAGGGGGTAGTGGCCTTTCTATTTTGTATTCCTCCCTCCCTCTCCTCCCTCTCTCAACAATATTAGTAACTGATAAAATTAAACATGATCATGAATTCAAAAACATGAATTTATCAAATTACATATATTCAACAACATTGTAAACTGTACCTTAGATTCAGGTCTTCTGAGAACTTCAAACAGGCATAAATGTATTCCTTCACTTGCTGATACACCTTCGGCACGAGTGCAGAGAAAGGAAACTTCTTTGGAAATGGAGCTCCCTCCAACACCNCTTCACTTGCTGATACACCTTCGGCACGAGTGCAGAGAAAGGAAACTTCTTTGGAAATGGAGCTCCCTCCAACACCTCATCGTGAAATGGAAATGACTCTAGGACATTATCGTACTCTGCCTGTGATGAAACCTGCAATTAAAAATTATTGCTTAAATAATTTAAAAATTTTTTTTGTTAAAATTTATGCCATGATATGCACATACCCATGTTTATAATTATACAAGAAATCCGGTATATACATATCACTAAGCATATGTATAGATCAGTACACATTCTTTTGAAATGGGAATGAATATTAGTGAAGGTACTTCTTTTCAATAGTCANAGCATATGTATAGATCAGTACACATTCTTTTGAAATGGGAATGAATATTAGTGAAGGTACTTCTTTTCAATAGTCAAGACATGGATCCAAGGGTACCCTCTTCCCCCCCTCGGGAGTATGAACATTTTGTTTGTAATTCGTGATTTAGTTAAGGATAGTATTCATGTTTTGTCATTGTTAAGACAAGCTTGGTTTTCAGTTATAAGTACGTCAGAAGCCGGGAAATCTACAAGAGGCTAATTGGTAAGCAACAGTCTGGGTAAGAAATATGGACAAAAATTTTATAATTATTTACATATATCGATCTGTCTCGTTCCCTACCTATTCAAACTTCATGTACTCATACTTTAAAACGCACAACCAAAAAATACATCAAATTAATTATTACCATTCCAGTTCTTTGCAAATAGTAAGTGTTTCACTTCTCGAGGATATTAATAATTTCCTGATTTCACATTATTCTAATAACATTTAAGTCAAAATTACAAATAGCATGAATGCAGCACGCAAAGGCGATGGAGTTTCTTTCAACTGGAGGATGCAACATACTCCCAGAAAACATATGAAATATCCATCCATCCATCAGTCCAGTTTTATTATTTTCGTATTGTGTTACTTAAAATGCGGCAAAACTACGTGCATTAAAAATTTACTTATTCATAAGTAAAATAACTATACTTCTTTAATATGATGGTAGAGGCAGCTGCACAGAACACAGCCATTTTTATTCCCATTTATTTCCTATTCTTAAACAAAGGTGGATTCCTTTCTTGGAATTTTTTTTCGCGTTATGTTATGTTGCTCTACGCTCTTGTGACTCTGGAAAAAGCACTTCTACATGTATGAAGTATTAGCCATTGGCAGGTGACATTAAAATGAAAGCCTGCTACTTTCCCCATATTTTTAAGAAGGTGAATCTTCTATCGAAAAACAGAACACACAGAGCGATAACAATTGTGTGTGTAATGCAATCCATGAGAAACTTACGGCAAACACCACTGCACTGTCCTCCTCTCATCTTACATGACAGTTTATTAGCAGGATGGCAGCGGGGAGATTTGAGTGTGGTTGCAGGCGGATCCCGCCGCTCGCTTAGCGGAAAACTCTTGCATGCCTGCAGCTGCTTCTCAGCGGGTTTACAAGTTGCAGGGGCGACGACGTGACTTCCTGTCATAACGCCGGGGTTGGCGTTTGAGGCAGCCAGTCGGGGTCCAATTGATTCCTTCGGGGACACGTGGCAGTGGCACGCACGTGATGAGTCGAATATTAATAATGAGCAGGAAGAATCACGTGTCCAGGTTCAGGGAAGGCACGATGAGCAGCAGAATAGGATGGGGGGAAAACTCAACTGCTGCTCGTTAAATATTGCACGTCTATGTTGCAGCAAGTTTATGTAGGACTGATGCTATATGAAAATTTATAACATAATTATTAAATATTTTTTAAGGGAACATCAAGCATTTGGGCATCTTATGGTGCCATGCCACTGGTATAAATTCCTAGAAAGCTAACTAGAGAAGACAAAATATGTACTACATTCAAGACATGTTTTGAGAGAAAAAAAAGAGGGATTAATATTTTTAATTTAAATGGTATGATAATGTTTATACAACACATAGAATAAGCAATACTATTTTCTTTAAATTATTGACTATATTAACTGCCTTATATACACCAAAAAAATTTTGCGTGGTGACCACAACACACATTTCCTATACATACTTTCTTTCTTGACATGTCGTACTGTCAGTTCTTCAGAATCATTAGTTAGTTTCACAGGACAACACTCTACAAGGAACTCTGTCCAATTAGTTCATAAAATATCATAGCATTCAATGCAGTAACTAAATTTTCTAACCTGCAGTTGTAGGAAGTTTTCTTCATCAAGGATCTCTCTAAACACCTGCACCCATCGCTGCATCAAAACTTCATTATAGTGGTCCCGAATCTCGTGAAGCAAATCAAACAACTGATTTACTGAGTATCCATAGTTCTGTGAACACAAATGTCTTTAAATGTAAAACTATCCATAGTTCTGTGAACACAACCACTTTTTGAAATTAAAACTAAAAATACTCATACAGCTAAGAGTTAGTTCTACAGAATGCTGCACTTTATACGTACAAAAAAGTTGGTGATGGGTAGAGACCCGAGAATTCCTTGAGCAGCATGTCCTAAACTTCTTGAGTAAAATGCAGATTTGTTTAGTACCGATAATACGTATTTTAGACAGAAAAATGGGGCATCGAAATTCAAAATATTACAACAAAACTAAGTACACAATCATATTTTATACTTTTTAAAAATCTCATAAAAAGTTAACTTAAGAAACTCACTAGACATTTGTACAGGTTTTAGATGTTAGAATGGTTTTGTAGTAAAACCCTGCAACAAGTAGTTTCAAATATAATTCTCAGCATGTTAATGTGTTCACATCTCACTTGCAGGCCTAAAAAAAAATACTTTTAAAAAGTGTTCCTAGAGATTTTTTGAAACGAGTTTCTAACAAGAAAATTACGATTTCAAGAAATGTCATAATTTTCCTTCATATGCATAGGAAGAGAGAAGTTCAAGATTGGCCAGACTCAGATTTGTCCTCCTGTTTGTATGGACGCAAGAAAATTCTGAGAAGAATCGCTCACAGTCCACATTTGACACGGGCATCCAAAAAGCTGTTAGGGCTCCCACTACAGAGGCCTTGTGGTCATCTTCCATGGATTTAAGTGCTTCCAAGACATTTATATTATCGTGCGTCTTCAATTTCTCTATGGGCTCTATGTATGCATGTACATATACACCCTCGTCAAGTTGTAAGTCTCGCAGGGATTGAATTCTTTAAAATAGAACTTGAAGTCTGGTGCTACTAATTTCCTGGGTCACAATGTTTTGCTTGTTAAAATGTATGGCGTAACATTTTCAGGCGGAAGGATACATGGTCGCCGCGCTACATTTCGAGGACTGTCAAAATTTAGAGAATGAAATTGTGCGTGTGTGTACGTATATACGTAATATTGTTCTGCTGACCATTTTAATATGTACAGTACGAGATAAAAAATCAGAGCTGCTGCCTGTACAGTTAGAATGAAAATGCTTATAAATCTGGGTTTCATGTATGCTGTGCGCGCTTGCATGCACAGGTCTATCTTGTTTTGAAGTTCAGGAATTAGTAACACCATTTGTTGGATTTACGCCACAAGGAAATATGATCTACAACCAAAGTAATGATACAGTAAACAACAGACAATATTTGGCTCCTACAGATACTTACCCTCAAAGTGGTATTGAACAGCATAATAAGGTTTTTTATCTTCAGCATCAAGGTGGCATCGGTACAATACGCCTGCAAACAAAGGTCATGTCTGCACATTAATGGTTAGAGACATGCACTTTGGGTGTTTATTTTTATACAGGATTCTTAAAATTTGGTGTTATTTTTTATGAAAGCAGTGATATTTTTTTGTTAACAGTAAATCATGTAAATACAAACAAAACCACACGAAAATAACTGTAACAGTTTATAAAATGAGACAAAAGACTATAAACTTGAACTTTAAATTTGCAGTTAATCATTTTTTGTGTTTTTCACTTTCAATGTGCTTTACGCATGAGTCTCTATGGTCCCAAGTTACCAGCGCGTTGCAAAATTTACAAATTATAGTTTTAACATCATTTGCATACAAGCCATGTTTTGAAAACTCTGCCGCACGTTGCTTTGCAGTAATGCCGGGTTCCTGCATTTTAAAAAGAAAATTACACCATACATAGTGGCCAAATACTCACACGAAACTAACTTCACCCACACACCATACGAGTCCAAACCAGAACCGGTGCGAATATAAAATTTAAAGAAGCATTAACAATGCGTTGACACACTTCAGTCTACGATTGTAGAAGCTTCCAAAAGATTTGTTGTTCATCATGAGCACACTATGTTGCAATATGACGAGTGATCTTTCACAACGCTACTATCGAGAGTCGAAACCACAGAAAATTTTTACAGTTACTTACAGCAGCGCTTAACAATCTCCATGAATTTTTTTGTTTACATTACGCACGTAATCCGAGGTTAAACAAGAGGTTTTGTCATTAACTCAGGCTATTTTTATAGTGTTTCTGTGTTGAATTTCATAAAGAAAAGTGAATCGATATTAGTGTTGGCCAGTGACGGAATTTGTTTCCAGACTTTCGAAAAGAAAAGTAAAGTGAATCAATATTAGTGATTGCCAGTGTCGGAAAAGTAAGTACCTACCTNGATATTAGTGATTGCCAGTGTCGGAAAAGTAAGTACCTACCTGCCTATTTGTTATATGCATATAGTTTTATTTTATATATTATATTTTACAATTTATTTTAAACAAAAAATGGAAATTAAATGGAAAGAAATCTCTTCCAACAAACCTGCTATATGAGATAGGTATATTTATAATGTATTATTTTATGGAAGTATGTAAGTAAGTTCAGTATTTAATTTTTACTACGTACCTACTACACGCAAACATTACAAATATATTACTTATTACAATATAAATTTTATATTGTAATAAGTATATTATGTATAATACTGAACTTCCTTACATATTTCGATAAAAGAACAGAAAGCCGAAAAAGATTGAACTTATTGTCCCTACTTTATTTTTATTACCTATCTAATTTATTTAATTATTGCGGAGTTTTGATATCAAAATATTGTTTAATTAAAATTTTCTATAGAATTTACAGAAATATATTAAAATATAATAAATGAAATAATAATTTTATATCACATTAAAATAAGTTCAGCCGTTTTCATAAAACTCTATTATGGATCTTAGCGATTTATTGCTTTTAATAATTGGAAACAGTTTGCTTCCGGAACTTTGTTTATTTTATAATATAAATAATAATTGATTAATCATATTCTGTTAAAATAGCCATATCCTGTTAAGTTAGATCGCCTTAAGATTACTAAAACAAAGTTTTTTTTTATTTATTTACAGGTAGGTAATTGATATGAAACATGGCCGAATCTAAGAAGAAGTGTCGTCAGTACAGTGTTGAATATTTAAAATTTGGTTTTCTTCCATCAAAGACAGACAAGCGATTGCCCACATGCCTTTTATGCAACAAAGTTTTGAGCAATGACTCTATGAAACCATCAAAGCTGGAAGATCATCTAAGAAGGTGTCATCCTGATAAAATAGGTAAAGATTTGAAATATTTCCAAACATTGAAGGAAAAATATGAAAAGAGACCCACCGTGCACAGTATGTTCGCTTCAACGTCTGAAAGCAACGATGATGGCTTGCGGGCATCTTACAATATCTCATTACTTATAGCAAAATCTGGAAAACCGCACACCATTGGAGAACAGTTAATTTTACCTGCTGTAGAAGAGGTTTTAAAAACTGTTCTGCACAAATCTTCATTTGACATACTCAAGAGAATTCCTTTGAGTAACAACACTGTACAAAGACGTATTGATGAAATGAGCTCTGATGTTGAAAGTTTCTTGTGTGATTATCTGCAAACAACTCATTTTTCTATTCAACTGGACGAGTCAACTTTACCTGGCAATGAAGCATTATTATTGACATATGTTCGATTTGTTATGGGCGAAGAAACTCATGAAGAGCTACTATTCGCGAAAACTTTGAAGACGGACACTAAAGGTGAATCAATATTTAAAATCCTGAGTGATTTTTTTAAGGAAAAATCGATTCCATTCACAAACGTTATTTCGGTGGCAACAGATGGAGCTCCTGCCATGGTCGGGCGATATCGTGGGTTTATAAGCCATCTTAAAAGAATTATACCAGAGGTAACTGCAATTCACTGTGTTATCCACCGACAACATCTAGTAGCGAAAAATTTGAGTGATAGATTGCACCAATCGCTTCAATTTGTGATTAATGCAGTTAACGAAATAAGAAGCAATGCATTGAATACGCGCTTATTTGTACAATTGTGCGATGAAAATGATGAAGACTTCCAACGATTGCTGTTACATACCGAAGTACGCTGGTTGTCGAAAGGTGCATGTTTATCAAGATTTTATTTACTTTTTGACTCAGTTTTAGAGTTTCTGGAAAGTAAAGATCCTGATTTAAAAAAAAACCTGATCAATTTTAAAGCAGACATCGCGTATTTGACAGATTTGTTCAAAAAATTTAATGACGTCAACTTACAGTTACAAGGGGACAGCCTCAATTTAATAAAAACTAAGAGTGTAATTTCAGCTTTTCTTGGTAAATTGAAATTTATGAAGGAAAATATTGGTCGGCGCGAATTTTCACAGTTTTCAAACTTGTCGCAGGTAGAATGCCTTGATGAAGATATTCAGACATACGTCCAACATTTGATTGCCCTGCATGATGATTTTAAAATCAGATTTGAAGATATTCTGTCGATGGAAATACCACCATGGATCATAAATCCATTTGATGAAACGGAAGTGGAGAATGTGATATTAAAAGAGGAGCTACTCGAGCTTAGCACTAATGAGGAGCTGAAAGTGACATTTAAAAGAGGGTATCAAAAATTTTGGCTGCAGGCAGAAATACCCGAAAAATATCCTGGACTGTGGGGAATTGTGCAAAAGCTTCTGATAGCGTTTCCCTCGTTGTATCTTGTCGAAAAAAGTTTTAGTGCCGTTACAGACTTATTAACAAAAAAAAGGAGCAGATTGAATACCACAGAACGGGCAGATTTGCGGTTATTCCACCTAAACTCAAGCCAAATATTGATAATTTGCTGTCAATCCATCAAGTACATCCCTCTCATTAAAATTATATTATTTTTTGTAATTACCATTGCAGAAGTTACATTACGTTATAAGTGTTTAATTTTAATTATATTATGACTGTTATAACAATAATAATTAATAGTGTAATAATTTATATATTTGAATAAATACCTACAACACAAGAAAATATACTATATTTCTTTTTACCACTCCGAATAGGAAGTTTTCTAAATAAAATTTGTGAGAATTGATTGGTTCTTGTGCTGTGATTCACTGTAGATTTCAAACAAGTAAAGTTGGATGGAGTCACTTTTTCGATTGGCCAACTTTGCTTTTTTAACATCCACTCACAGCACAATCAATTAAAATTTAATTGAATATTTGTTTAGTCAATTTTATTATCAAATAATTAACCCTATCAAGCAATCAATTGTAACCTTTTTTTTCGAAAACTGTTAATTCGTCGTTGAAACTTAGCCAAAACGCAAGTTTCCATAGATAGATCTAATCCTCACTTTTTTTCTTCGAGATTTAGAAATTGGTAGTAAAGCAGGGGGTCCACCGGATCCAGCAAAATTTTGAAAGTGGTCTATGAAACAAAAGAGTTTGGGAACCGCTGGTTTAAACAAACAAAAAAAAATTGCATTAAAATTTGTTTTATCGCAAATGTGAATTTTGCAATGCCCATACATCTAAATTTTATTAAATACAAGATAATTATCACGAAGTTTTAAGAAAGTACGAAACTGCAGAAGGTGAAAAAATAGAAGAGAAATAGTGAACATATGTCTGTATTACATCATGTTGTGATTTACTTTACATAAAGTGAAACCTAAATAAGATATTGCTTAGTAAGAACCTCTTATTTGTGCAAAGTATCTTAATATTCCTGCGAACTGAAGTACGTCTTGTTAAACAGTTTGTTTAATACGAAACAAAGTTAATATGCAATAAAGAAGTGGTTTTAATGCTGTAAAAACTTCAATTACAAGTATTTTTGTAAGGTTAATAAATTCACCCGCATTACCTCTAATATTTATTGTCGAAGTGTGAACATTACCATTCAACAACAGACGAATATGATCATGGTGGAACATTGTAAGTGTGGACACAGAAGAGCTTCAGCGGTTAGGCTCATGACTACTATCAACTGATTAACTATTACTGGGAGCTGGTATCTGTCAATAATGCCACTAATAAATATGAGAGTTTTCTGTTTGCATGTTTGCAAAGTTGATGTTTACAGACTTAGTAATTATGAAAAGCATAAATGTACAAACTTAACACTGCACGAGAATAAGGAAGTGAAATAAAATGATGTTACATGAGAATTGAGAAGTGGAATGAACTTAAACTGCAAAAGACTGGATACCCACTTAAGTCAATATACCCTGTGTTCGCTATACTTAAATTTATATAAATACGTAGAAAAGAACAGTTATGAATAAAAAAAATTGCAAGCTAATCTAATACAGAGGTACCCAAAAATTTGTACAACAAACATGCCAATTTATGTACCTTAGAAGGAAAACCAAGGTCACGACCTAGCTATATGCCAATTTGTGTGCTTGTCACAATTTTTATAATATGAACCTCATTAATAAAATCTGCCAAAAATCTGGCCTGCCTGAGGTTTCACTGTGATTCCATAGTCCCTTCCAGTTAAACGTATTACAGATGTTACATACTTGATGCATGAGCAAATTTAGCAATTATGTACTATAGTTGTCACAGCAAATCAAAAATGTTGAGCACGGGTAGTTTAAAGTTAACTACAGCTGGCACACCTGTAAATGATACCATCACGTGGTTGCAGCTTACGTGAGAAACCATTTTTAAAGCACAGTGTAAATAATTAAAAAAATTTGTTTCAATATATTCTATTCTTGAATTGATTGTAGCTGTGATTGATAGAACAGCAAGAAGTGATTGCAAATTTATTACTGCACTTTTAGGATTGTCTTCACACAAAATTGTTTGAATTACGGTGGGGATGGGTTTTCCTGTTTAGCAGCNATTACTGCACTTTTAGGATTGTCTTCACACAAAATTGTTTGAATTACGGTGGGGATGGGTTTTCCTGTTTAGCAGCTATGAAGGAGGGGGTGTGTCACCACCGCAGCCCCTGAGATACTAACCGAATGTGTCCTCAGAGCATTGACGATCTTGGACAGCGCCATGTTCCACACTTCATCCAGGTAAGTGCGATTCACCAGGCTGTTACCAGTGTTCAGCACGTGGTCTTCCACCACGAAGAAGCCGACGATGCCGTGAATGTACGCACGATAACCAGCTATCGTTTCATGCTGAAAAGGAAAATTGCTCAAGCTGTAACGTACATAGGTATTAATAATACTGAACGGTATCACTAATCTTCAACACGCAATACAGGAAAGTCAAAAGGCAACTGAATCAAAAACAACAGTCTTGTAAAAACACCCATACAAATGTTATATGTTACAGCATTCACTAACAACTTTTCTATGTACATGGCAGAACATCCTAATAATAACGTTCCTACCTCGTAAACTAAGTGTAGAGGTTGCACCTGAGTGCAATAGAGCACCAACACAGAACCATGCCATACAGTACGCTGTTTCACATTTTCTACGATTGCGCACTGAATAGAACATTAAGTCAACATAATGGCAAACAAAAAAAGTGGTCTTGCATGGACGGACATGCATAGATCTGTGAGCATGCATGCATACGTGCACACACACACACACACATTCTCTTTCTCTCTCTACAAGATACTCACAACACAACAGGAAATTACCATGCTTGTGGGCCAGTGGTGGCGTAGGGTCCAGGGCGCTCGCCTCCCACCACGGCGATCNGCATGTGGGAATCGTGCTGGACGATGCCGCTTGCCGGCAGATTTTCTCGGGGTACTCCCGTTTCCCCCGCCCTTGCATTCCAGCGCCGCTCCATTCTCGGGTTTCATTTCTGTCATGCCCGGGGATGACTGTCACCTACGGGTCCCAGCTGGAAAGACAGTCACTCGGAGGGTGTCGCCTTGCCCTGGGTGCACTCCCCACACGCCATTTATTTTTACCATGTTTGTAGGTGGCTGCAGCACCAAACGGGCCTGTTTTTTCCTCTGCTTCCTGTAGTAGGTCTCGAACGTCTCGCGGGAGCCCAGCACAGTGTAGATATGCAGGCAGCGATACACTGGAGAGAAGTCTATCAGGTCCTGGGCACTCAGATCCTCCTCTGCATCGTACGTACTCTCAGCTGGTGGCTCGTAGTCTACCTCGCCTGCACACACACTTCCCAGCCTCACACTCTGAACCATTTTACTACATTTAAATATGCACACATAATTCAAACTGTCACAACGGAAGGCTTAAGTTTGCATATTTAACATCACAACCAAAGATGAACAAACTGAAGTCAAACAAACTTCCAATTACAGAAATCTTCAAATAATTTGGTTACTGAGTCAGTGCTAACTACAGTGGAACCGCATTATTGCGAGTACGGCCTATAGTGTCACGTCCGCCATTGCGATAGTTTTTAAGTGCACCGTCTTTGCCCTATCATTTGAAAGGTACTTAATTTAATTTATAACGCCAAGTCTGTTAATGAAGCCTTTCACTATAACGATACAAACATCAGTAAACTCTTATTTTTTAAATGTTTAAACACTTTGCATCGCAAATGACATCNTAAATGTTTAAACACTTTGCATCGCAAATGACATCCACCCATTTGCCATGCCCGAGCCAGCCTTTGTTAGCCTGTGTTGCGCGGCGTCACTCACGTCAGATGGAGGATTGTGAGGAGAGATGTGTGTGGAAGTGAGGGGTAAGGGAGAGAGGTAAAAAGGAGAGAGGTACAATGGGAAGTGGAGCTGATAAGAGGACAAGAAAGATAGACTAGANGTAAGGGAGAGAGGTAAAAAGGAGAGAGGTACAATGGGAAGTGGAGCTGATAAGAGGACAAGAAAGATAGACTAGAAGGGGGGAGGGGAATGGTACATACTGTGGAATGTAGGAGGGGTGGTGAGATGCTATCTGCCTACTGCTCCTCCTATGCTGTGGGGGTAGGAAGACTCTGCCGCTTGCCACTTCTCCACGTGCCAGGCGTGTAAGGGGAAAAGTATGATGGTGTCTAACAGTTGCTAGACAATGTTACATTGTTTAAGATGGTTTGTGCATTTTTTGCATTTTATGTTGAGCGGATTTAAATTGTATGCGTAGCTTGATGTGTTAAGTTTTTTGTAAACCTAAGTTCTGTTTAAATTATGGTGTGTGCTAATAAAAGAAAAACACTTGACATTGCAACAGAGTTCAAAATCACATGCGAGGTTTTCAAATGTACGTGGCCTAAATAAACATCCTTTTGGTGTAGTTCATTATATAAAAAATGGAACAATATCTGTGTGTTGAGTTTTTCCTGCATCAGTATGAACAGCGACACATCACATGTAGTTCTTTCAATGGAGTTAAAATTGAATTTTATTTCCGTACAAACAAAATTTTACACTGCATCATTAAAACTCTCTCTCGTAAAAAGAACTGCAAAACAATAAAGTCTCATGAAAGACGTTAAACTGGAGTTCCCCACACCACCAATAAAATAAACAGAACCATAACTAACATATTATGCGGTCAATAAAATTTAAACAAATTCGGAATGGCAACCAGCTATAGTAGCCTAAATTCTGCTGAGTTGAGCAGAAATATAAATAGGGCATGTATGCAATTGTGAAGTACAATCTATGAGATGTTATTACAAGTGTACAAGGCAGTGAATTCTGCACTATTTAAGTACATAGTAGAAAAATAAAGGTAATGTAAATTTTGTGCCTAAGAAAACCAAATTGTAAACATATGCCGGTAATTCACACTTTTCTATAGTAAAANAGGTAATGTAAATTTTGTGCCTAAGAAAACCAAATTGTAAACATATGCCGGTAATTCACACTTTTCTATAGTAAAACAAGTTAAAATCACAAGTTTTTCATTTGTTGTAAACGTCGGTTTTCAATGTTGACATTTTTCATTTTCTTCAAAATANAAGTTAAAATCACAAGTTTTTCATTTGTTGTAAACGTCGGTTTTCAATGTTGACATTTTTCATTTTCTTCAAAATACTATTCCTGATTGTCCAAATATATTTCTAACCTACCATAAAGCTACATTTGTTTAAGTTTGAACAGATACGTGTGTTGCCAGCGGGTTGGAACATAACGGGAAAGCAACATCTGTTCATGGTGCCAGCCCTTCCAGTCAGGAAAATTTACAGTGTATCTATATTCACATTTGTCACATACACCATAATTTTCTATATTACAGGTAACTTACATCCTTACTGTGATATTTCAGTGAAATAGAAACAATTACACATGAAAAACATTATCAATGAGGAGCAAAAGTATTGTATAATTAAACAACCCTTTCAACTGTCAATATTATTATAGTGTTGCTAAACTAATTAATTTTTTTTTTTGCATTTCACCCATCACTGAATTATCAACAGTCTTAAACAACTCTTACTGCTTATCCAAATGTCTAAATAACAGTGCCTTTATCTCAATTGTAAACTTAAGGTACAACGTTAAACAATAACAAAAAATGTGTGATACAGTTCATGTCTATACCTGAAAAAGGATTGGGCGGAGGTGGGGCGTGCTTCTTTTTCCTCTTCCCCACAAGAGAAGGATCACTGTGCAAATGTTCTGCCGTCTGAAAGTCAAAACAAATTTTATTTACAGAGGAAATTCTAAATGTTAACAATAGATTTGATTCTCCAGCACACACAACTACAATATAGAATGCCTACAAATTCAGTTTATGATGTACAGATAAGCGCTCATGTTCCTCATGTTCAACTCTCAGCAGTTTGTGCACCCCTTCCCATTTGTAAATAAACAGACCCAATTTCTAACTTGCATTGATTAAAATAATTTTAGCCGATACATACTCTTCTCCCAAAAAATAACTGACAACAATAGCAGAACAAAGCATCACAACAGTTTCTGACGAGAAACTACCAACATCTGCCTTCCGATATTTTAATACTCACATGCCTCATTGCAACTTCACCTATCTTTGGGGAAAATTTCCTAATGTTCTCCAGGAAATCTTTGAGGTCTGACATTGATGCTTCTTTGATGTTCTCTCTAAGCCTGCAACAAAGGTAACACTACTGCCAAATAGAAAGAATGCACAAATCATCCAACGAAGAGATCGAAACTGCCCAAAGAAATTAAATTACGTACTTTGGTATGTTTTCTTTCATTTGATGGGAAAACCTGTAGTTGGCGACATGAGGCAGGTACAAGTGTTCTAGTTGTTCTAGAGTCTTCAGTGCTGGGTAATACCTACAACAAACAATCAAACAATTAGGACACATTCCCAAATACAAGCAAAATTAAGGAACTCTGGAAATTTGGTCGGTGAAATAAAGCCTACATGTAAAAGCAGCACCGTGATAAATATTGGGGGGTAATATTTACGCTACAAATTTTCTTACAAGACTACCGTGACAAACTAACAAAAAAAAAAAACATGTTAAGATGCTTATCCACATAACATTCTTTACAATCTTTACAAAAGCACAAGCTGCAATTCTTTCACACTTTCACAAAAAATATTTACGAATAATGACAGTTTTTTTTTCTCCAAAGCTGGTTACATTTTTCCAAGTTCGAAGCTATATGAGCATTACCTTATAGCATATGTAAGTTTTAGACTTGCACTTGAAAATGGCGCATGTTCTCAAATTGTAGGCAGATGCATGTAAGTATGCTTATAGACTTAACGGTAAAGTGAGCACTTTCGAGGCCCTGGTTACTTTTTCCTTTCAGCAGTCTTTTTATCCTTTAACCAACCATTAAAATAAATATTGCCATGTAAGTAATAAACAGTGTATATATTCCACCGCATCCAATGCTAAAATAAAATTTATTTATTTACTATTATTCAAATGAGAGGACTTTCAAAAGTGCTCACTTTACCATTCATAGCCTATACAAAATGCTCTGATCTGTGCTTTCAATGATCTGTTTATCTATGATTTGCAAAGGTGGCGGTGATGTGGAAATACTCTATTAAATCGTTATGAGCTAAGAGAAAAAATAATGGAGATAGAGACAAGTAATACAATTTTTGTTAAAAAAANACTCTATTAAATCGTTATGAGCTAAGAGAAAAAATAATGGAGATAGAGACAAGTAATACAATTTTTGTTAAAAAAATTTTTTTTCTGCATTAGTTTGTCAGCCAGTTACACATCTCATGCCTGATCAGGGCTACACCTTACACTCAACTTAGGGGAGAGGCTTCCAGTGAAGCACTGCAACAAACTGCACAACTCAAAGTAGACACACACTACCAAAATTGTCAGAAAAGAACTCTGTAAGTATACTAAAGAGAATGNAAACTGCACAACTCAAAGTAGACACACACTACCAAAATTGTCAGAAAAGAACTCTGTAAGTATACTAAAGAGAATGCATATATTTTGAAACACTGTAAAATATTTTGTTAGAATTTACATATTTATATGTTTTCAAGAATTACTTTAATACAAATATTTTTTTAAATTAAAATTCTAGCATATTTCATTTTTTATACTTCAGGAGGCACACTGCAAAAAAAATACCAACCTAAATAACAATTTTATGCACATCTATTTTAGTTGTAAAAAATATAACTTTCCCAGCTGAACAGATATGCATGGCTCAGATGCATCACATCTGCCATTTCATCTCGGCCCTTGCAGAAAATTTGTAACCAATCAGTAATGGTTGCGATAATGAAGCCCTTGAAACTTTTAAGAACACTGTGCATGCAGCTACACTGGCATCCATGTTGCAAAACTCAAATGTCCATTCATCATGTAGGATCTTTGAATGGGTTTCATCTGAACATGTCTTTTATATAAATAATTATTATGCATGCACGTACACACGTTGTGATGTTACAATCGCCTTCTACTTAAACGACAACCAAATCACCAGTACGACTGAGTCAGTGGGTATTAAAGGATGAAAATTCAGTTTGCCAATGAAGGCTACTACTTAAACCAGAGAAAGTGAGAAAGAGAGAGAGAAAGAAAGAGAGAAAAAGAGGGAAAAGAGGAAANGAAGGCTACTACTTAAACCAGAGAAAGTGAGAAAGAGAGAGAGAAAGAAAGAGAGAAAAAGAGGGAAAAGAGGAAAGAAAGAGAGAAAAAGAGGGAAAAGAGGAAAAGAGGAAAAAAAGAGAGAGAAAGAAAGAGGGAAAAGAGGAAAAAAGAGAGAGAGAAAGAGAGAGAGAGAAAGAGAGAGAGAAAAAGAGAAAAAGAGGGAAAAGAGGAAAAAAAGAGAGAGAAAGAAAGAGGGAAAAGAAGAAAAAAGAGAGAGAGAGAGAGAGAGAGAGAAAGAGAGAGAGAGAGAAAAAGAAAGAGAGAACTTTAGTTGAGATTTATTGCCCGTTGTGCAGTTTCATTCAAACACATTACACGGCAAACACACAAAACAGTTACGAGACCACAAGCCAGACTTCGGCAACAGTGTAGAAAAATCCATTATAGATTCACACTACTGAAAAAATTGCACAACAAGATAGTTTTATTAAGTCAGAAGGGCAGGGTCCGTTCCCTCCTGACAACTTATCAACCCCTTATAATGGGGAAAAGATTACAGTTGGTCGTTTTCTTATTTCTGGAACAAACTGTTCACATCCCTGAGGTGGTGGCAAATGCCCTCAGTTAATGTCACCACCATGTGTCACCCCACCCTCATTTCCATTGGCTGCTGCAGGCATCGAGCCACCAAAAATTGCCTAATACGGCTATCACATTGTGCATCTGCTACTAGCACCAATCAAAACAAAGCATACTCCAGACCCTGGTATGAACCCTGTTGCATCTACTTTCCCACTCTAACCAAACTGCACCAAAAATTAATAGTAAACTGGTTTTTCTAGAATGTAAACAAAAAGAAAAACCACCACGGAAATATGACTTTTGAAAAAGTCAAACACACAGTGAATACATGTAAAATTACCACTGGCAAAACATCTGAAAGTACTGAAAAAAACTACATTCGCTTACAACAAAAAAATTAAATTTTTGATTAATATAATTTATTACTGTCTGAGTAATTTCACAATGTACACAAACATGTACACACAAACACACATATTTAAAGTTTTTTTCCCCCCTCAAATTCTGAAATTCTGTCCGAAAAAATATGGAGAAACCAGTGCAATACCTTTTCTCCTTCATCTGCCTCTGCAACTTGGCATAGGTAGTGAGCACCGGTAAACAAAGAGAGAGATTCTCGATGGTCCCTGCAATGTTACTCTCCACTTTCCTTGCTTTCACCAGTTCTTCCCCTTTCAAGACGACACTGGCGGCAGAGTCTTGTAGTTCCTCGTCGAGATGCACCAGCTCACTCTGCAAACACACAAGTACTTAGCCTAGTGCACAATCTAGGATCAGGCTGATGGTTGATGTTCACCATTATCAGAGATCAGTCATACCATCTTGCACACGTCTACTACGATCAAAAGAAGAATCCACCACCTTTTTTTTTAACCCTTTTTCCCCCCATTCCTCTTCTTATAATTACCATTCCAACACCACTACAGCTGTTACTGTGTTGAAATTCCATGAATAAAAAACACAAGTAATCAAGTCATACGACCGACTCGGCACTTATTCACCATAGCAATTCAATGAGGTCCCTAAAAAGAGCTAAACCATTAGTACCGAGTTCACAATTATAAGGTGCAGTTTCATTCCCAACTGCAGGGCCAGTGGGGTGAGTATGGAGCAGCGCCGGAATGAAAGGGAGAGGGGAAGCTGGAGAACCCTGAAAAAACCGCCAACCAGCGGCATCGTCTGGCACAGTTTACTAGGTGTTCAATGCATTCCCACTAATGTATATGTAGCTGAACCACATGGCTGTTAAAGTCCAAGGTTGACACAGGATCACCAGCCAACATACTTCCAGCGATTATTTCTAGTGCATTAAGGTTAAAGGAGAATTGTTGAACACAGAGCTTAAATGGTGTAATTACTCAGGCTCTCAGATCTCAATCATAGGGAAATGTTTTTAACACTGTAAAACAAACCAAGAGAATTTCCAGAAACTCTACTTTCAGGCGACCAAAGTAGATCGTTCTACACCCATATCGAGGATGCCAGGTATTCAACCGGTAGGAATTCTTAAGAGTGGAGATACTTGACTGGAAAAGGAACCACACATGCATAATACATTGTCGTGGTATGAGAGATCTTTGAAGTTTTGGGGAACATTAAGGTGGAACAATATCAATTTACGCTCAAATCCAATAGCAAAACACCAGTAGCATTTCATAGAATTCATTTTCTTTGCATGACCTGTTGTGGGAGGACTTGGAGGGGATGATACATCTAAGTGTCAAGTTGAGGTGACTGAACCAACCCTATTGTAATTGTTAGGAAGCCTGCTTGGAGGATAACTGTGTGCTTAGGTCCACAGCCCTTGAAAGCAGCCACAATAAGGGAACAGTGTAGGCTTCTTACAGTGGAGTAGATGTGTTTATGTAAACATGAAGGGTGCCCAACATTTCAGTACATTGGATACACATAAAGAGTTCTGACAAATTTTCTGTCAGAGGAAAGCTCAAAGTTAACTACCTTGCATTCATCTTCTGAGGGGCGACTCAGATTCACACGTTTGCTCTATGGGCTGTCTTGTGCGCTACAAATGATTTTTTTATACATAATTTTTTAGTAAATTATTCTAGGACATTGAAAGGGTGCAGATATACATGGATGATATTGTCTTTGGCAAAGACAAAAATTTAGTACGATAAGTTAAAAAGCATCATTAAAAAGGGTCCTTCAGAGGACCTGCAGAAAAAATGGGACTTTCAACCTAAATAAGTACAAATTTGTGCGGCACATTATGGGGAAAGATTGTATGAAAGTTGATCTGGGAAAGGTTTGATCCATCTAAGATTTTTCAGAAGAGCAAGGATTATCTACCGATAGTAGATGCTTACTCCGAATACCTAGTCACCTCACTAGTCTCATGGCAAACAAAATTGTAGCCCATTGCATAGCAAACATAGCTAGACATGGGGTACCTGACATTTCATACAATGGTCCACTTTACTTCTCAGGGCTTAAGTCATTAGCCAAACAACGAGGCTTTCGACAAAGAACCTCCAGTCTAATGCATCTACAATCAAACAGACTGGCGGAACAGAACAAGCTAACTATAACATTAATGCTAAAAAAAGCAGTAGATAATCATAAGGATGTCATGCTAGTATAAATACACACTTTGTAAATGTCAGCCCAGCTGCTATTCAATAGACAGCGGAGAGTCCTGCTGCCTTATACTGCAAGCTGACTCATTCGTCACATACAACCCAGTTTGAAACAAGACTCGGAGTTAAAACAGCAAAGACAATATTACGATCAGTACTCGAGGGAGCTGACAACCTCCTCCAAGAAGGGAGACTGGTCAGAGTTAGAAAGAGGGATGTGTATGGCTGCATGGTCAATTCTAGACAGACAGAGGTCTTACAGGGTTAAAACAGATGCAGACCAGGAGGTGGAAAGGAACTGTTGATGCCTCATTCCTGATGGCAAACAGCAACCACATAGTTGCCAGTAATCTAAGAGAAACAGTTCTCTACCACTCGGGAAGAAGATAATGAGTTTAAAAAACAAAAGTGAGGAAAACGTCGGTTGTTAGGCACTGATAGGATTCTGTGGGTGTGAAGAGAAACTATCACCACTATGGTAGTATTACACACGATAGCAAGGAAGGAAATTGTGTAAATAGGAAAGATTTTAGGTCCAAGTCAGGCTCTTTAGCGAGGCCACCTATATAATTAATTTATTATACAATCAGAGTATTATATAATAATACAAAAGTAAGACATCTGCAGATTTTTTATCTTTACAGCATGATCTTCAAAGTAAAATTATCATACAGTAGAGAACATTNGAAAAACGTCGGTTGTTAGGCACTGATAGGATTCTGTGGGTGTGAAGAGAAACTATCACCACTATGGTAGTATTACACAGGATAGCAAGTAAGGAAATTGTGTAAATAGGAAAGATTTTAGGTCCAAGTCAGGCTCTTTAGCGAGGCCACCTATATAATTAATTTATTATACAATCAGAGTATTATATAATAATACTAAAGTAAGACATCTGCAGATTTTTTATCTTTACAGCATGATCTTCAAAGTAAAATTATCATACAGTAGAGAACATTTTAACCGGAACTTCCCATATCCAGAAATAACTTTCCAAAAAAATTCCAAACATCGCAAATTTGTGGCATAACTTTCCAGTGCTCGTGAGAGGTCTTTTACTGATTGCACCAGACTGTACATGCTTGCTATCCGCAAACACACGCATGCCAACGCAAATTCTATAAATAGTTGGTCATTCGCATCACGCACTAGCGATGAATAGTTTGTTTTGAGTCAAGCATAAAGTAAACGTATCCGTGTATGTTGTAAATCTTTTTTAATTGTTTCACAGATTATGTTGAGTAAACGAAAGATACCGTCTTCTAGCGATACAGCTACACGACAAAGGAAAATGCTTTCGATTCAAGAGAAAATGGACATGTTAAAAAAAAAACTGGATGCTGGAAGTTCTGTGAAGTCTGTGTGTGAATTTTATGGTGTAGGAGTGTCTACAGTGTATGACATCAAAAGTTGGAATGTAGAGTCGAAAAACTCTTCGCCCAAGTAAAAGTAGCGAACTTGACGCAGAGTTAATGAAATGGTTTAGACTAAGGAGAAGTCAAGGACTTAGCATTTCTGGGCCAGTGCTCACTGAACAGGCTAAAATTTTCCATACTGAACTTAAACTTGAATATGAATGTGAATTTGAATTTTCATTAGGGTGGTTACACAAGTTCAAGAAACGACAGCATTTCTCTTTATTCACTGAGTGGCGTGAAACTCTTTGCGGACACAGAAGCAGCCGAAAAGTTTGTTGTGGAGTTCATGCAGCTAACGTCAGATGATGAAATGCCTTCCAAACAAGTGTACAATGCAGATGAAACTTCAATGTACTGGAGACGTATGGTGACAAATACTTCGTTTACTCCAGACGATGCGCATACTGGAATGAAAGAAAGTAAGGAAAGGCTAACTGTGTGAGGTTGTTCCAACGCAGCTGGAACACACAAGCTCAAACTCCTGGTTTTCTGTACAAGTACGCGGCCACGGAAGTTAAAAGACGTCAAGGTAATGCCTGTTGAATACACGGCAAGCAAGAAAGCCTGGGTGAGCACAAAAATAACCACCGAGTGGTTCAACAGTTTTGCACGACAAGCTAGGCAACACTGCAATAGCGTGGGCTTGAAGCAGGGTTGCAAGATCATACTTGTGATGGATAATTGTTCCGCCCACCCACCAGCCGAAATCCTGTCACGAGATAACATTGAAGTTATTTATCTGCTACCTAGCTGTACGTCATTCAGCCGCAAGACTAAGTAATACTATGCTCGCTAAAGTGTCGCTATAAATCATGTGGCCGAAGATCATTTAATCAGAAGAAAATGAAACTGAGCATGCCAACTTCCAAGGATTAAGTGTTTTACAGAAAAAAAAATGTTAGATGAACTGATGGAATATGCGAAGACAATAACCAGCCCGAAACTGACAGATTTGCAGGAAAACAACATTGAAGAATGGTTCACTGTTGATTGTGATGTTCCAGTTGTGCAACATAACACAGATGAAGATATTCTGGGAATGGTTGCAAACAAGAATAATAAAGATGAGAACGACAGTGAAGATTCAGATGAGGATGAACCTGCACAAAATATTACACAGGATGAATGCATTTTTCACTCAGCCGTTTGATAGCTGGGGTTGAGCAGCGTAGCTACGTTAAGTGAACAGCAGCTGTACCTGCTGAAAAAACAATTGGAGGTAGAGAAGGCCAAGAAAACTAAGCCAACACGCACTACAGAGGTGTTCCAAGATCTTATCTGCGCCGGCTGCCGTAAACAAGCTGTGTGATGAAGAGACAGCCGGCCCAGGGGGGACACCTACAGTTACACTGCATAATGACACAAGTGACAGTGACTAATGACAATGTGCGACACACGTCGTTGGTTTCAGTGGCATGACTTTCAGGCTTCAGTGTTCTAAAGTGTTCGTGTAAATGTATATTGTGCTGACGTGCCATGCAACAAGGGAAAAACTATCCACAGAATTGACTATACTTCAAGAAGTTTTATCAGTTGCTCATGCAGACATGTGTGCGAAACGATAAGAATCCCCGCTAGCAGGTTGTGAATGAAGGTCATTCATGCAGCGCCGGGAGTTTTAGGACTGTACCGCAATTTCAAAAACAGTAAGTAGTATTTTTTTAATGGTTTTTTAACTTTAAGGATAAAACTAATAATTTGAACTCGTCGATTTCTTAAGTTAAAATTGTCTGCCACACATACACAAGTTCAGACTAAAAATGTGGAATTTTAAACACCATTTCACCCTCACTGCCCATAACAAGAATTTTCCCACAATCGGAATAGCCCTTCCCCCGACAATTCCGGTTGAGGGGTGCTCTACTGTATCTACATAATCCCACAAACTGGCTTTGTGGTGTCAGATATTCCACGCATAACCAAATTGTCTAAGAATGTTTTATTTATTTATGATTTTGGTTATCAAAATTTTATTTTACATATACACTCCTAAAATATGACATGTAAACAACATAACCTGGAAAGTAACAAAAATGAATTAATTACATAATTATCAAATCTACAATTAAAAACTTGCAATGCCCTTTCCTCAGCAACATGATTTTAGACGATGTCTTAATGTTGTACTGACAAAAAGCGATGTGTAAGGCCATGTCCTCTGTGGAATTCAATTTCGGGTGTCTGTGCACATCACCTTCAAGCTGCAAAATTCAAATACATGGCAAGCAATGGAAGTGTCCTACGTGAGTGGCCGAGGGCAGAAAGCACATGCTAGTGTCAACAAACTGCTACAAGCATAAAAAAAGAATCTAGAATAATCTGACATTCTTCGTGCATCAACATGCATCAGGGTCAGAGCAGCACTGACAATGAAGAGTTGAAATTATTGTTGCGAGTTGTTTATCGAAGTAGTTCGTAAGAGGCGGGTGTCACGGGACATAAGATAAAAATGATCACAACTGACACGTTCATGTTTTCAAAAAATTTGTTTGAAGACTGCAACTGCCGATACAAATGTCTTTGCAGATAAATTTCACATGTTCCTTTTCCTGTGCACTTATTTCTGTGTCAATTTCAGTTGGCAGCTAATGCTTTCCGAAAGCAAAACTTCCTGAACTTTCTTGGGCATCATCTCGAGGCAAACTGGCGCTATGCGACTCTTGAAATTGCAGCTTCTTTGTAGGGCACTTGACACGTGAAGCTTGCGTGCACCGATGCCTGTGTGATGCTGGCGCTCGCCTCTTGCATCCCACACATGACACTGCTTCAAATGATATTATAGTTAATGCAAAATGTTGTGTAATTGGATTCATTGGGCATGAAATATGTTGAATTATTGTATGTGCAGGAATTGTGATATGCCATAGTATTCAATACATGTAAGTGTTGTAAACTGGTTGGTATAATTATTCCAAGAATTGTTTCTAGACGAATGTGTATGAACTATTCATCATTGGTAATGTATGTAAAATGAATACTGTCAGTATTAAAATTTGTGTTTTTGCTTATATAAATACTTGGTGTAAAGTTTTACGTTTGAATATCTAAATACTGTGTGTATCGCGTACGTTTCCACAAGCTGTAATTTGATTACAAACCAGCAAATTGATGATTAAAGATTCATGTTAAGAAAAGGGAGATGTTATGTACTCTATCTATGAAACAGAATATTTGTACCTATGAAGATGCTAGCAATAAAGTAAATTGTTATGATAGCTACTTGATTTCAATATTGTTTTCTTTGCTATCACACAAAGCCATTGTAATTTGTACGTCGCAATTGCTACAGAGTTTTATGGAACAGCCATGGAAAATATTGTGAAACTCCTTCTCCTCTGTAAATCATTCTTTTATAATGATTTCACGCAGCCATTCTTTATAGAATGGTGGATGAAGAAAAGCAGGCTAATCAGCCGTTCCTCCTATCTCTGCTACATAACAAGCCACAGTTGAGTAGTAACTGGATATTACCACTGCAAAGAAAACAGTTTGTGCATGCTGGCCAACAACTATGAAGTCGAATGAAGAACTACTCAAAATATTAATAGGAATAAGGTCACAGACTACTGCTCAAAAAAATAAAGGTTTAAAATTTGTGTTATCTTTGTACATCAGCTTCATTAGGTTTTTATATCTATCTGTACTAGAATGGCTTCCTGGAAAATAATATGTGTTGTGTAATTATAGGGCACTGCAGTAATATTGACGGACACAGTGATTTAACTGGCATCAGAACTGAAAAGCTGGCGTCACACTATAATTCATTTGTTTGGGCTTTACACTGCATTGTTATGTAAAGGCTGAAGATGGCAAAATGTGTAATTATAGTGAGCTGAGAACCATATTGATACATAGATACCTTCTTAATGTTCATAAATTATGGGAATTGTAAAAGATTAGGGTAGAACACTCATCAGTTTCTTTGGCTCTCTCACTACCATTCACATTCACATGACAGAGTATTGTCAATGGCTGCAAAATAGTGGGGGTTTTACTGGAGCCTGTGACAACACAAATATTCAGCATGAAATATAATTTCGTAATAAACATACAACTGGATGATTAGGCTAGAAAAAGGATTAATAATTGCCCAGTCAGGCAATAAAATTAAAATGTGTATACTGTCACAGTTACTAGATTGGGTTGAAAACATGGCTTTGATGAAGATGGCACTAAAATTAAAACTACTAACAGGACCATCAAATAAATTGGAACCACAACTCCTCTAACAAGAACAAAAACGTTTAGTAAATGAGCATTAAGTTACACTCAAAGTAAAGATAATCATGAGCAGAAACATTTCAGCGTACTACAGCAATCAACTCACATTCAGCTTCTTGGCCTGAGATCTGACTTGCAGCAACTCCCGTATGGAGTCGATGAACCCTTGGTAATGGTAGTTGCACATGCGCTCAATGTCCTTGTCATGGCTTTTGATCCGAGCATCGAGTCTCTCCATGAACTTCTGGTGTTCGTCTCCATCGTAGATAGCTCTGGAATAGAACAACTAATGAACAAAATGGAAACATTGCAAGCGAACAAAAAGTGTTCTTTAAAAGGAGCAGAGAGGTTTTGATCGGCCATCAACAGCAAATGCGCCAGTGAGGACGAAGCGAGGTGGAAATGGAGCAGCGGTGGAATGAAAAGGGGCAAGGGGAGAGGAGTACCCTGAGAAAACCTGCCGACCAATTGAAATGTTCATCACACTTCCCACATGTGAAAATCAGTTTGCCTTGACGGGAGGCAATCAGTCCGACCTGCTACTCCATTGTGCCCCCCCCCCCCCCNAAAAGGAGTGGAAAGCAGAGCTAAGTACTTACGTAGGCAAATACATAATTAAAGGTGTTTATAATGTTATTGGTTAATTTAAAATAAAAATTGTTCCCTTTTTTTTGTAGTTATTACTTATTATATTATATAGGAGGTCTTTTCATCTGAGTAAACTGTAGTAGGTTGTCAATAGTATAACTAAAATAGCATGCATCTTTTGTCTTAAAATCCAAAAATGGGAACCCCATGAGCAACTAATAAATTCACACAGCTTATTCGCAAGCTAAATAAATAGTAACTAGTTGTGGATTGTTTGTGGTTAATTGGGTACTTCTGAAAGCCTCATTCAGATCTACTTTTTTTTCTACTTTTCTGCATTATGTAGTTTATATTGCCATTGGCTTGATAACCATCCTTCAATCAAGTAATATTGTGAAATGGTTGTGAATATAAATATTTTACTAATATGGCAATTCTTATTCTTCTGCGCACAAAACAAATACAAACTAAATGAAATAAATTCAATGTCAACAAATTTAAAAGTTGTATTTTAAATATAAAGTTAAGAGATGAAATTAGCCTGCTCTTCTTACATCATTGCCAACAGTAAGGCAGGAACTTTCCCAAATATTGATTTTGAGAGTACTCAAAACACAAACCAGCAGTAATATGGTCATATTTACTGGATGTATCATTTTTTTTAATCTTTAGGTCTTTAAATGACAAAATCTCCTTACAAGAAACCTACAGCTCTGACAAACTCTTAATGCATGCTGCATATTGCTTTTATTAAGCGACAGTCGTACCCCCTCCATCGTAAACCAGATCAGCACTCGACAAGAGAATAGCACATGAGTCCTTGTGTTCCACACCTGAGCGTGCATGGATGCAACCCACCGAAACCTGGTCGCCCTGCAAGGCACATAGCCGGGATGCTGGTCGGCCCAGCAGTGAGCGTACACTGTCACGCCGCCAGTCAGCGGTGATGCTACGGAGAGGGAGATGCAAGGAAGGGGTTGCACTTACTGCTCGCGGTGGCGGCGCAGAAAGCTCGACAGAGATATAAGCCGTAAAGTGCCGCACAAAGGAGAGTTGATTACCGCGACCTCAAGGAGAAGGTCGCCTACCAGAGTCCGCGGTCCAGCACCCCAAGGATCACCGAGAGAGCAGAAAGAAGGCACCAGCTAAACAGTCACACCAACAAGGCTTGGCTTAGCGCCCGGGGAGAGCCATCCAGCGAACTTCACCTCTAACATAACGCAGGACCAGCGCCACCAGGAGCCCCAATCAGGCTAAGTGTCTGCGCTCATTCGCTCAAGGGTCGCCTAGTGTATGCATCCGACGCACAACGTACTTAGATGATTTCAGCCTAAGAGGTGGGTCATCCCTGCTTCAGAAGCCCATTGCAGTGGCCTTTGGACAGTGCTGCTTGACCCGAGTCACTCTCATTGTACCGTCATACATTGGCACCTAATGCCTACACGGGGTACACCAGACAGAGTTGGAAACACAGATTCTGGGGCCATCCAGTGGGGGGTCGATCTACTGTGCATCTATCCACTGGGGCCTTTGAACAGGGACTACAGGATATGCATTCACAACTCTTGGCACTGAAAAAAGAGGGGAATAGGACGTGCTAACCTCTAACATTGAGAACACTTGCCACTCCACTGAAACCTTGATATCGGCCCTACATATCGTGCCACAATCTTCCTGCAAGGGTGTAAGGAAGGCAGCGGCCACCGAGCATGCGCAAGCTGGTTTGGCCTTGAGTAGGGGACTAGTCAATCCTGTAGACAACTCGCACGAGACTTAGCTCAACAGGCCAGATGCCCGTCTATCATAGAGGAGCCTACCCTTCCAGAGAACCTGTTCGAGCCACTGTTATGCAGTGTACTCAAGGGGCAAGTGATCACCCCTATAGTGAGGGACTGGAATGGAAGGAGGGACACCACCCTCAGTCGCAGACCCACCTCTCTCTCAGCGACACCTCCTACCCCTCCCCCACCGCAGAGGACAACATCCACTCCAGTAAGACCAAGTGTAATACGCCTCCTCCAAACTGGTCCCCGACAATGCATCGCCCGTAAGGTCGCAGTTCCGTCCGACAAACGCAGCACCGATACGCCAACCTGCCTGACTGACCCTAAGGTAAAGACAAACCGGTGGACCATCCAGCTGCCGAATCAGATGCAGATACAACCCTTCTATGTACCACACGGATTCTGCAGACTGAAAACCAGATGGGCAAGAGAGAGAACAGAGGGTGCAAGAACGGTAGTATACAAATGTCTGTCCATCCACTGCCATCTGCAAATGCCAAAGCATAAATGTGTTTTTCTCCCCCTCGTCATATATTTCTTATCCCTATCATTTTAAACAATTATTAGGTAATGCCCTACCTCCTTAACACACGATCTGAAGTTATTTATGGCAAGCTGCAGAAAAGGTAAAAACACCATCGATGCTCTGCATGGCCAGAAAGCAGCACCAAAATGGACGTAGCTTTCCTGTCGGCGATACTATTGTGCTGCTGACAGGTCAAAACTTTATAATTGGCTGCTGCTTGTGCGATAGAACTACAGTAACTCTCCTTTCCAAAAATTCTTTCTTTCGCAACAGCTGAAACGAAAAATTAATACAAACGTTGAGGGGTTATGTTGGACAAATTACTTCCAAATACGTTAGTTGAAATTCACCGCCTTTTGAACGCCAGCATTGAAAAAAAAACAGAAAGGGCAAAGCTAGATAATGGCTTCTGCCAATTTCGTGAAAATCTATTTTCCATACTGGTGCATTTATTTTGCATATCTTGGCAGCAACAACATATAAATATTTTTGGTGTTGGGTATATCTCAACAGGAGTATGTCACGCTCATAAAGTATTTGGTTAGAAACTTTGTGAAAACCGTTATCTAGGGTTGCCCTTTGTTTCCTTATACTGGCTTAGGCCCTACATAAATTTATACAATACGAAAAAATGATTCTAGTAATAATTTATGACCCTCACATACTTACCCGTAAACCTCACCACTTTCCTACATTTTCTGGTAAACCCACCACTAAGAAATAAATAGAGAATTTCATCCAAACATTTAGTCATTACATATTTTGTTGTGTACCATACATAATTTTCATGTCATTTGAAAGTGACTGTTGTTGTAGGGTTGTTGAGTTCCTATAATTTATTATTCTAAATCTTGAAGAAATACAGCCAAACATAAAGATGTCTGTATATTTTTTGTGATAAATAAACCGTTTCTTCAAATTTTTAGCATGAAAACACTATTACTGTGACGNTACTAGAAAAGGAAACTCTTTCTGCATGACTTCAAGTACATCTCAAACAAATTCTTCTTATCCTTCCTTTCTTAAATTTTTTACATCAACAAGGTTTTCATGCTGTTTAAATATCTATAACACTGAACATTTTGTACCTTGGTAACATCAAAATCAAATTCATAATTCACCTCCAAATTTTGTGTGTGTGTGCGTAAACTTGGTGAGTTTGGACACTACATGTGAGCTCACTGAAGACAAGAGTTCAATAGCCTACAAATTAAAGGCCTACTTTAGTAAAACCTATTACACATCAACATGTGTTGTCTCTATAATAACATTACTGGTACTTTGGCAAGGAAAAAAAAAACTGCCAACATTTTTACTTGCAGCATTGTTTAAAATCGATATGGGTGAAGCATCGCTTTCATAAAAATTTTTTTTAATGCTATTTGCTTTATGGCCATACATATTACTTTAAACATTGAGAAAAACATTCATGAAGATGATTAAATCACATTTCGACACAATTCTCAACATAAACAATGGTAACAAATTTGCATAGTATTTTTACAATATTTCATTAATCTTAAGGTATTATCAAGACGATACAATATGTTGAAGTAACTAGGGGGCATTCTGTAATATACAATGAATGTTTTTGTATTTTCTTAAAGTAACATGCTTGTTCAAGTCAGTACTTTTTCACAGTTGTAATGTCCCACTGGAAAAATTACAATTACAACAAACTGACATTTCATCATTTACGACAAAATATTATAAATACACGAGATAATTCAGTCAGTACGTTATTTTTAATAAGCACATCCAATTGTGATTTATTTTTAATTATTGCACTGGAATGAGAACAAACTACAATGCACAGTAAAATAGTTTTCAAACAAGACAAGAAACAGAATTACAAAATTGTAATGCCTAATTTTAACAGCATTTTCCTAAAGAGAGTTTGATAGTTTTATTGTTACACAAATATGAACATTTAGTTAGACAATATTTATCTCCAATGAAATATTGAGCACTGTACATAAATTAGAATTTTTGTTTCGCCAGTGTCTAGAATATGCAACACTATAGAATCTTTTTCTTTTAAAAATGCAAATTTGTCTGTTAATAAATGTATTCTGATTTGTCAGTTCATTCCACTTACTGTACATGTATGTTTAATTAAGCAAACCTGCAAAAGCCTGACAAAGACATGAAAACTGCTGCAACTCAATAAAACCAGTTTAATGCATATCTATAGAAACATGCCTGCATCCAAATATGAGGCTTTCTGGCAGCACAACAAACAAGCCACTTCTCCATGTTACAAATGCTTAAAAGAATAAAACCATTAGTAATGGTAAACAGAAGACGGCCTCTAAACCACAAACGCACTCGGTGGGGCAATTAGGGAAGAAGAATCGCTTGAAATTCTTCCCCCCTTCCACTGGTTCAAGTTAAGAAACGTGTCCGCTCATTTTCCGATATTCGAGGGTCCTGGGAACCCAAACACCCTAAAGGTAATTGTTTAGCTTTCAGCTGATCAGTAATGTGTTTCTGTCAATTTCAATAGTTTTGTTTTCCATGGTTCCAGAGATAATTAACCACAGTATTTTATCATGGAATGAATTCATGAAAATCAGGGTGAGAACAAATACCTGTATTGTCCCTCCCTTCTGTCCTAAGGGAGGGACTGTGTCGCCTTGTTAACCCCTCCTGGAATGATACTGAGGCACTAACTTGGAGAAAACTTTTCAGAAATCTAATGTGTACATGTTTGACTCAATTTTGAATCATGCTAATACAATACAGTACAACCTATACGCTGGGAGTAAGTTTCTGAACCAGTTTATACCACAGAACCAGTCTTGGTACTTATATTTACAATACTATACTTACAACATCTTTATAACAAGCTGGAACTCATTGCCACTATCTTGATAACTATCTTGCCTGTCAAACAAACCGTTCACTGAACATTCCACCATAGTTAATGATAGAAAGAGAAGCCAGTAACATGAAACACAACACACTAGTGTGATGAACTATGAGCAAGTGCTTAAGCCAACACCCTACTGGTTATCAGCCCACAGCGCATTATGCACAGCCAAGGGACAGGAGTACACGTGTTTATCATCTGTTATCAGAACAGCATATGGCAATCAACTCATTCTGAGGACAGAAAGTGGACAAGTTCTATCAAAACAGGAAGTACCCACATTCCAGCAATAATGCACTAAAATCAACTATTAAATAAATAAAAACAACGTAACCAAACATTTTTCATTTAATAAAATAAATTATTTTTTAAAACAATGTATATTTTGAAAGATGTAAAACTTAATCAGAAGTTATAAACTATGTTACAGTTAACAACAAAGGCTCAGAACATTTTTTTTTAAATTGTTATGTTAGGTTTATTAATTGTGCTAGTGTGTCCTAGCAAGTACCTGCATAGTTTATTATATAAAATAGCCATGCAATTTCATATATAATTAAGTACACATTTGGTAGAATGTTCTGAAACCATAATGTTTCTAGATATTAAATCTTTGTTACTGTTCACTGGTTTCACTAAATTTTTGCTGACTCTTAAAACTTACTCCTATATTTATGTATTTTAACCACATTTTACATTCCCATAAAAACTCTGCAGATTACCTTACTGAAATCAAAATGCCAAGCCAGTTGAACAGTGCACCCCAGCTCCTCAACGAAGGCCATTCACCCTACTAGGCCACTTACTAATACAAAACAAAACACCAAACAAAACATTTTGTCCCATGCAGGATGGGTGGAACCACATGCTAGATGAAGAAACCTGTACCCACAGAACTTCACATAATTACACGTATGTCTTCACAGTTGCATGAAAATGTCTATTAGAAAGATGGACGTAAGTAGTACCCATTGATGTGCGTATTAACACAGTATTTGGGTCATAATTTTCCACAAAGTTTTGCAAGAATTTTATTGATTAATACTTTATATGTTATTCTTTACATATTTAAATTTATTATCCTGCATCCACAACATGATGTAAAGGACATAAGTTGTCATTACAAAAATTTTCTAGACTTTCTGCATTACGAAGCGATGGGGAACAAAACTGTGAAATTAATTATTCTTATAGTTCCTAAGTAAATTGTAAGTACTAAAAAAAATTGATATTAATATTTGAAAATTTTTTTTTTTTGAGAATAATTTTTGTAATAACTTTATTTTGCTCTGAAAATGCACATTATGTATGGCAAATAAAAACACTAATTTTAGGCACAGTTGAAGCTCGCAGTCAAATCCAAAGTTGCAGTGGGAAAAAAATATGTTGTAAAGAGCAATTTTAAGAAAATAAAATTTATTTTGGNTTGAGAATAATTTTTGTAATAACTTTATTTTGCTCTGAAAATGCACATTATGTATGGCAAATAAAAACACTAATTTTAGGCACAGTTGAAGCTGGCAGTCAAATCCAAAGTTGCAGTGGGAAAAAAATATGTTGTAAAGAGCAATTTTAAGAAAATAAAATTTATTTTGNGGCAGTCAAATCCAAAGTTGCAGTGGGAAAAAAATATGTTGTAAAGAGCAATTTTAAGAAAATAAAATTTATTTTGGCTTTCCTAATTATCTTCTTACCTTTTTGGCTCAATTGCTGTCTGAAATGTAGACTGAAGAAGGCAGGAAAGCACCTAGCTAGCTAGCTTCATTAACTAAAATATAGGCTTTGAAAAACTAATTTTTCAATTACTTCTTTTCCCACTTTCTTACTCATTTTTTATAGATGGATCATTTTCAGCTTGTTGGGTAAAGCAGTTTTAGGTAAGCCACACCTCTCACTACCATACACATTTTTCTCCAAAAATTAAATAATTTTTTCTAAGGCAAAAGGTATTTTCTGTTAAATAAGGAGTCCGTGAAACATTCTTTGTTGCTGTATGCATTTACGATTTTAGATGTGTACTAAATCTGCTAGTTCTTTTCAGAAAAGGTGGGAGTGCAATTCTAAAGCAAAACCATCTCTTACTCAGGCATATCAGGTGCGCAGTTACTGTAGCCATGCCCAAGAAACAAACAGACTTAAAGCACAAACATTAAGGTGAATCGGAATGATGGGATACAAAAAAAAAAAAACCCCCTTAAAGGGCATAATAAATATTTTGAAGAATGAACAAATGGACGACTGCAGAGTTAATTCTGTTACTAGTTTCGGCTTTGAGTATAGTATTCAAGTGCAAAATCACCAACCCATTTTTTCTCTGATGGCCATTGTTTAACCAAGTGCTAAGTGCTGAAATGAACTTAAAAACGTTTTTCTTTTATTAAATAATTTTTTTAAATTACAGTTTAGCACTATTCATTTTATGATTCTTTAAAAAAATATTATCTTAGCAGTACTTATTTTGAAAATAATAAAAATGAAAACCAAGACTTTTCCTAAAAGCTTAAGTTTTGTAATTAAAAGCCATGTACTGTTTGTCAACAGACAATGTAAAGTTCATCAAGACAGTCAATAGCTCGCAGTAAGAAACTCTGCTTCAACTGCCTGGGAACAGCCCATACTGTAACATCCTGTTCATCATCCCATCCCTGTTTCCGATGCAAACAAAGGCATCATACCCTACCTCACGTTGATGGTCAGTCTAGACCAAATCCAATGACTCATGTTAAAAATGATACTAAGGGCTAATGGTGGGACTGAACAATTTGTGGGCGTTTCTTCAGCTTGTGGTTGCACTTCAGTATTGCTATCTACTGCCCTGGTAATCGTGCACAATGTTGACAGTAAACCGCACGTGATGCGCAGCTTATTGGACAGTGCAGCTCAGGCATTCTTCATGACAGAAGCAGCTGCTGAGGTTCTGTCTTTACCATTTCCAAAGGTCAAGGAAAGAGTTTGTGGTCTTGCACATAATACAGTCAACTTGAAGGAAGCTGTCAGAACAATTCAGTTCAGGTTAGGAGACTTCCCTCGACAGTCAAACTAAGTCCAATCCTCTGAAGGGAGCTGTCAGTTACTTTCAGGTTAGGAGACTTCCCTCGACAGTCAACAATTCAGGTATCCTCTATTTTATCACATGTTCCTTCACTCACTCTCTTTTCGTGGTATCTAAAATCACCAGTAATCTACCACGAGCAATTGTTGATCCATGTGTTCGTAGCCAGCTGGGGTCTCTTCCATTAGCTGATCCTGAATTTGACAAACCCGGATCCGTTGACGTATTGCTGGGCGCCGACATCTATGCACGAGCTTGTATGAGTGGGAGATGAACTACGGCAGCATATACACCTGTTGTGCTAGAGTATAAATTTTTATGGATGCCATTTGGAGAATACTCTGAACTGAATGCCAATTTTGATTAAGAGCTGATTTCCATGTTTGTGGGGACTCAGGACTCACTAGACGCCAGTCTCAAACAGTTTTGGGAAACTGAGGGACCCCCTCATGTAGTTGCAAAACAACCAGGTGCCGACTTCTGTGAGACCCACTTCATGGCCACTCACTCTTGAGATGAATCGGGTAGATAAAAGGTTCGTATCCCATTCAAACCCGATGGACAGAGTATCGGAAATTTGTACGTAAATGCTGAAAACCGATTTTAAGCTCTAGAGAACAAACTCGCATCTCAACCTGATATAAAAACAATGTAAGGCTGATTATGCTACTTCAGGCCATATGGAACCCTACGTTAGACCCACCCAACAGGTAGGNTATAAAAACAATGTAAGGCTGATTATGCTACTTCAGGCCATATGGAACCCTACGTTAGACCCACCCAACAGGTAGGAAGTTGAGAAACCTCTGAATGCTTTATCCCGCACAATAGTGTGTACAAAATGGCTAGTTCAACCACTAAATTGAGGGTGGTTTTCGATGGTAGTGCCAGCACTTCAAATGGTGTATCCCCCAATAATACTCTTCTCTATGGACCCAAGCTTCAGAATGAGATATGCGACGTCATCTTACGGTTCAGGCTCTATTGTGTTGTTTTCTCTTGCAACAAAAAGCAAATGTATCTGCAGATTTTGATCCATGAGCATGACCGACCATATCAACNTATAAAAACAATGTAAGGCTGATTATGCTACTTCAGGCCATATGGAACCCTACGTTAGACCCACCCAACAGGTAGGCAGTTGAGAAACCTCTGAATGCTTTATCCCGCACAATAGTGTGTACAAAATGGCTAGTTCAACCACTAAATTGAGGGTGGTTTTCGATGGTAGTGCCAGCACTTCAAATGGTGTATCCCCCAATAATACTCTTCTCTATGGACCCAAGCTTCAGAATGAGATATGCGATGTCATCTTAAGGTTCAGGCTCTATAGTGTTGTTTTCTCTTGCAACAAAAAGCAAATGTATCTGCAGATTTTGATCCATGAGCATGACCGACCATATCAACNAGTGTTGTTTTCTCTTGCAACAAAAAGCAAATGTATCTGCAGATTTTGATCCATGAGCATGACCGACCATATCAACTTACTCTATGGCACGAGACCCCTCCTTCCCACTTGCAGTTTTCCAAATTAATACTGCAACCTATGGACTCACACCATCTCCATTCCTGGTGATTCATAATTTGCACCAGTTGGCCATTGATGAGGGTCTCCATTATCCCCTGGCACAAAATGCTCTTCAGAATCGTATTTTTGTAGATGACATTACTAGTGTAGCATCGGCAAGCTGACTGTCTAATCATATTTGTTTCCTTCACTACACCATTGTAGTACAAATATATCATAGCGATACACACAACCAAAGCCTCGTAAAACCTTGTCGTAAAAAATATATATACATTATTTGTACAGCTTCCATGGAACGCATTGCAATCCTCTCGTGTATTTCAACAAGGTAAGCCTTGCAATATCCAAAAGGGTTAAACAGACATGGTTTAATTACCAGTTTATTCCTGAAAGTCTTTATTACGTTGGCACATACCCCACCTGTTATTCACATATCGTGAATTTAGGTTTAATTTTGTTAGGTACTCTTGTATTTAACACGGTTCAGCAACCAGGCTGACATATTTTACATCAATTTTACAAGTTTTACACCACAATTTCCTCGATCTTCGTAGCACTCCCCAATACTGCATTTCATGGTATATACTACTTATTAATGTAATGCCCCCATGAAATTCATATAACTGTGATTACAAATGTCTATATACACCATTTTCTGGTATTGTTTTGCCATTTTTCAGAAAAGCCACAATTCTTAACAAATACAGCCCTCCCCACTACTGTGTTTCATAGTTATGTAAGGAGTGGAAATATTGTGATCCTCCCATTAAATTTGTGTTCAGTGCGATTACTAATATCAAAACATAATCATTTAATGACATTTTTTCCCCGGAAAAGGTGTGTTTTGCAACATTGCCTTCAGTTCTGTTGATTATTTGAGTTGCAGTGCTGACTTGTGAACTCACACAAAGTGCCTACCAGTACCTCACTCCACAGCTACATCTCTGTTCTGATGCTGACTATGTTGTGGATCCACTGGACTGAAGTTAGCGCTATCCCGTCTCCCACATGACTCTGAAGGTGCGTACCGATGAACAAAAACCCTTAGTGCCNTGGACTGAAGTTAGCGCTATCCCGTCTCCCACATGACTCTGAAGGTGCGTACCGATGAACAAAAACCCTTAGTGCCGTCACACATTTATTGGTAATTATCCAGTTCAGTGACTTTTCTGCATAAAAAAAAAATTCACAGAAAATTGTATATTTCCACTCTACTAATGACGCAGAACACGAATATACGAGGGGCATTAACGTATGACTAATTTCATAATATGTGCCCACCTAACAGTTTTTACACTAACCTAGGCTTTACGGTTTTAAACTGACCAAGGGTTATATGGTTTTACACTAACCTACAATTGTAATGTTTTACACTAATCTAGGATTTTAAGGTTTACACTAAACTACGTATTTAGGATTTTAGGGATTTAAAGGAACCGTAAAACACACCAAAAGAATATTAATTAACTCACCTCTGTCAACTGCCAATTCAAACTTACCTCACTCGACGAAACACCATGTTCCACTAAAACGCCACATACGCTAATATAACGCACAGAAGCACTTGTTCTTGCTTTCCCAGTTTTAAATCCGCCAGATTGAGACGTCACAACTCAACTGATAGACATATCGTTGGATTCCCTTAAAATTATCTATAATATGACATGTAAGTGGATCGGATTAAGATAGAAATTCAAAAGAAATATCGGAAAAAGCCAATAATTAACCAAAGATATATCTCTACTCACCAGACTAATTTCAATCGAAAGAGCACCCCTGAAAACTATAGGAATATGCTATCTTTAGTGACCAGTCTGGCCAAATTAAGACACCAGAAAAGAAAAATTAAACAATGAGTTCCTGGAATTGGCATTTTTTTTAAACATAAAACCCTCTTTTTCGCACACCTTTTATCCAATATTAATGATCGACATACCATTAGATTCCCCTTAAAATTCTCTAAAATATGATTTAGTAAAGAATTTGAATTGGTGAAAAAGTTTTATGATATATCAAAAAATGCCAAAAATCAATCAACGGGTATGGCTACTGAGGTGTTTCAAAAATTCCCATTAACAACGCGTCACTGCGACGTAACAATATCCACAAGCCAATACGGTAATGGCAGGAATCACGTCACCAAAAATCATGGCGTCCACAGTAAACAAAGCGGCGGAGTACTAGTGTTTTTAACTATTTTATTTAATACGTTCTACTTATTTTAACATGATGCCCTCCTGAATATTAACTAGGTAAGCTGTGCAGAATCCATTAATGCTACTTTCGTTTATCTAGGACGTTTCCTTCAGAAAAGTCACTAAACTGGATAATTACCCATTTATTCTTTCTTCACACTCCATCTTGATATCTCGCAAATGTTGACAAAAACAAACAGAATTTGGCAGATCACTGTCTGAGGTCATTTGTAATCAGCCGATGACATTGGTTGCACCGAGACTATGCACACGTCTTTCAAAAGGTTTAAAACAATTGGGCAATTCTGGCTGATTTCGAGTATTTGCAGAATCAATCACTGTGACAGCAGTCTAACCCTGAGAACAGCCAATCAAATATGATTACTCCCAAAAATTAGTAATTGGGGTAATTATGCAGTTTAGGGGCTTTTCTGTACCCCCCCCCCCCCAAGTGGTATATTTCCACTCTACTAATTACGCAGAACACAAATATACTAGGATCATTAACGTATGTAGCATGTGCCCACCTAATCAAACAGAACCCAACCCCACGATGAGTGAATCACTAATTTACATTTTTAAACTAACCTAAGTTGTTGGGTTTTAATCTAACCTAGGATTTTATTCTGACATATGATTTTAGGGTTTTAAAGTAACAGTAAAACACACTGAAAAAATATATGAATTTACTTACCTAGGTAGGCCAAAACAACGTTAATTCAACAAACTGGCAAACATCCAGGTAACATCCGCCACATAGACGACTGTCATATAAAGAAGTACTCTTACTTGCACCCTCCATTCTTAAATCACAAGCCTTCGCGCGGTGGGATTCGGACGTCACAACTCACGTGCGCAGCAACACTCCACTCGCCGCGAACCGCACTGTATTGCATCTAAACTGCAACTAACCTACGGTAACGTCTACACATCCACAGCAGACAGGTGACTGCCAATTCGCATTTGTTTACGTTACTACAGCATTACAGGACTATAAAACATAGCGTCCGACGTAAACAAAACGGCTGAACTCCTCGTATAATATCCATTTTATTTTTGACGTTCTGCTTATTTTATTAATACGCCCTCCTAAATATGAAACGGGTAAGATGTGCAAAAGCCATTTATATAACTTTAGTGGGTCTATTAGGTCTCTTTCAAAAAAGTAGCTATACTTTATAATTACCCTTTACCCTGAACAGCCTATATCCAGTATTAAAAATTTATGCTAAAACTACTNCGGATGCTCCATTAAGATCCTGTTCGTTCCCAACGCCAATGTTTAGAGTACGCCAATCTGGGTTCTACAATACAGTACCGCTTTGGCGACTGAACTGGATTATCTCATTCCGGTCAAGAGTTTATTTTCAACCCCCGGCATGTGCTTAATGATAATATCATGAGCTTTCATAAGCAGGGAAAAAAAGGGTCAGTTTACTAAATGCTTCATGCATATTGTGCAGCCAAACCAGGCTTCTGTTATTGGTACTGAGCAGGCACCTGTGATATTCTAGGTATGAGTGGTAGCAATGTTGCAGAGTGGCAGCGAAGAAAAGGGGGCAATAAAAATAAATTACTGATAGAGATGCCATGTTGAGGACAATTTTGTGTAAACAGTAGGTGTCTGGCTGTACGAAAGTCCCAATTGTAACAAAAACAGAGCAATGCAAGCGTATTCCATACAAAGTATGAATTGTCCATGGATTAAACATACGTGCTACACCCGAGTGCTGTGATATTACAGCTCTTAGCAGTTTTAAACTAGGATTCTAATACCTTCTACACTAAACTACACTGGTCCAAAAAGTGTTCAAATAACCACACAATTACCTTAACTTATCACAGTATTAGTGAAAAATGTGATAGGTGAAGAGGCATTACTGCATCTACAGTCCAAAGCTTGAAATGGCTTGTTACATTCTTCAAAACCGCCTTATTTGCACCTGACCTAACAAGTATGCTATTTACAATACTCATTTCCATTCTCTAACCTGTAAGTCTTAAAAGAAATAGTGACTGCTATCTGTGATCAGTCACAATTACCACTAAAACCCTTTAACAGGCTTCTAAACTGTGCCTGGTATTTTAAGTGGTTCAACTTTTAACAATTTTCAACAGACCATAGGACTCGGAATAAACATAACCTCATCTGAAATGTCCTACCTGATAACCAACCCCACACTACTAGTGTCTGTGGTCTCCAGTTCATACAGTAGGTGCTCATGTTTTGGTTGGGTGTTAAGGTTAGTTTCGGGTCCTCTGCACACAGGCTGCACCATTTTTGCCAGTTTGTGGTCTCAAAGACAGGTGCTACAACCAGCCACTCCCACACCTTTCCGATTTATATTAAAACTTTTTAACAGCGATTCGACACAGACTTACGACAGTCATATTTAGGGCACGCAATGCGCAGGAGTGAAAACCCGATCGAACACAAATGCACCTGCGTACATGCAACCGTCAAAAGCGGCGGGGAGTATAATTACATTTATACACCTACACAGGTATATATAAAAGTTAAAGTGCTTTAAGTTGTGATACGAACCTGAAAGTGGGACCCCAGTACTCATCAATTCCTTCTATTTCCTGAATAAAAAGTTCGTGATGCTGTGCTCTCGTATCTTGTTGATTATCCATTTTCCACAAACACCTACAAACTCAGGTAGTCACGACCATGATTTTGACAGCTCATTCCTTACGCCGCGTAAGGCGCATGAGCAAGTCCTTGTTTGCAACTGTGCCTGTGTAACTGTTTATACATATAGTAATCGATTTATGAGAGAGGTCAAATCGATAGTATAATATTTTTTAAGTGAAATTTCTTTAATGTCGGAAATAGAAAAAAAATTATAAAAGCTGATTCTGTTTTTAAAAAGTATTGTGTATTAACTCAATGCCGTCCTTATTTTTCATGTTTTTAGAAATAATATAAAAATGTCAAATTTCCCGCCAATGTTCCGACCATAGGCACGTGACTGCCTTTTTAACTGAGAGCGAGATAGATTGTGTTATCATTTCAGACCTCTCGTCCATTACCGTTGGGGTTCTAGCATTTTTTCTCTTCGTTATTTTTATGTCTCTACCATCCGGTTTGTTTTAGGTGAACAAATTGGAGACTAAACAGAACGTTTGCCTCAGATTTATTCTTGGTGCTTTCACTTCTACTCCCATTATGGTATTGCGTATGGAATCTTTCCTTATGTCCTTGTCCGACCGTTTTAGGTTGTTGCAAGATAAACATTGGATTCATACTCGTAGTTCTCGAATAAGGGGTATTGCACAGGCAGATGACAAACTTGGATACATTCTACCCAAAGTATTATTAACGACGGCACTCATTGTTCGCGCTCCTCCTACACTGATACACCATTTGCAGTTTGAGGTTTCGTTTCGTTTTCCTTGTCCTCTCTTTCTATCACCTACTAGATCTGTTTCTCCAATTGTCATTAAACGAGAATTTAAGGCTACTTTTGCTGGATATCCTGACTGTACTTTTATTTACACTGATGCCTCAAAAATTGTCGAAGGTGTTGCATCTGCTTATTTTTATTCTTCACATAAATTTTCTGGACTCTTTAAGCTCCCTTCCACAGCCTCCCTTTATTATGCCGAAGCTTTTACAGTGTATATGGTTTTACGTTATGTTTACGATTTCAAGATCTTAATTCCTCTGATTATATTGTATTTGCGTAGTTTATTTACAGCCTTGTCTTCTACTACCCATAAGGAGGTGCTTTTATGGCTCATACGGGAGCAGTGTGTTCTTTTGGATAAAATTAAATGTTACTGTACTCTTCATATGGGTACCGGAGCATGTAGGGTTACAGGGGAATGAGATGGCGGATAAACTTGTGAAATTGAGTGTTTTACAGTGTGTCACGAAGTCCCTACTTTCCTTTTCGGTTTTATGTCCCATTTTAAACGGGGAAATTTCCCGGTGTTGGAAGCAGACGTGGAAAAATTATACTTCGATTTCTAATACTTTATATGCAAGTTTATTTCCTACATATTCTCGGCAAGGATATCATCATTGTAGTTCCCGTAGTTTAGCAGTCACTTCATATCGTCTCCTTTCAGATCATAATGCATCCCAGTCTCAATTTATAAATTTCATATAGTCCCTAATCCCTCCTGTATCTGCGGTGGCCCTAGTGCAGATTTGACCCATCTCTTGTTTCAGTGTTCCACCAACGGCGATCGAAGTTCGTTGTATGCTGTCCTTCAACGGCTTCGTGTGAGGTTTTCTGTCTCTTTCCCTTCGGTACTTTCTCATGACCCTCGGGTAGTTTGTGACGTTCTCGCCCGGTTTTTACTTGAGCACGATATTATTATAATCTGATTTTGAGAGTTTGGTGTCCTGTTAGATGTCCTAGGTGACCGGCTTTCTCCTACCTTGATATCACTTGTTCAATTGCCTTTCTTTCTCTCCATAGTTGATGGGCCTCTGCCGAGAAGAATAGTATTTTTCGGTGGGTATTACCTTTATTTGTGTTTCTCCAATTTTTTGTTTTGGCTGTGGGCTGCTGTTTGCCAAATTACCACAAAAAAAAGTTTATTTTAGTTCTTCTGTAGCCTCCGTCGGTAATGATTCGATTTTTTTTTTTNTGCCAAATTACCACAAAAAAAAGTTTATTTTAGTTCTTCTGTAGCCTCCGTCGGTAATGATTCGATTTTTTTTTTTTGACATTTGCGTTGGAGTAGCAGCGTCATTTTGAGTTTGTGCCGTTTTAACCGTTTTCGTGAGTTANTTTTTTTTTTTGACATTTGCGTTGGAGTAGCAGCGTCATTTTGAGTTTGTGCCGTTTTAACCGTTTTCGTGAGTTAAATGGACCTTCGATTTTTGGATATTTCGTCTTATGAAGATTTTGTTTTTAGTTTGGAATCGTCAATTGATGGCCGTTGGTGCCACGTAGGCCATTATATTTCCTAAAAAATGTGTTTATCAACATTATGTTATAACTTATAAGTGAAAGTGGTCTCAGGTAGGAGGTCGAATATTGTTATTGAATAGAATGTTTAGAGATACACTGTAAACAACGAAACAGGCAAAACTTGTTTGTTTAGTAGTTTTCTATGTTTAGCAACACAAAGTAAAGCATATATTTGTGACATACTGTGCTTGCTCAAGATACAGATATTGTACTTGTATGTACTTATTTCTATTTCAGATTCAGAACAGCGTTACATTTCGACATTCCTGTTGGCATTTTACCTCTTTTTTTTTTTTTTCTGTGTAAAATGAGATCATTTTGGGTCCAGCTAACACTGCTGTTGGTGTACTTAATCATAGTTTTTGTCATATCACGAATTTTGGAACTAGTTCCATGGTACAAGAGTGGTTCGTCGTTAGTTGAAACCGTCGATCCCTTCACATTAAGTGTCCAACAGTTAAAACGCCTCCTAGAGAGCAGAGGTGTCAGTGAGATTGGTTATGTGGAGAAGAAAGAGCTTGCAGACCTCGTCAAAGAATCTGGTAAGATCATATTTTATTAAGATCCTATTTTAGTGTTTATGCTTTGGTTATAAAGAGCAATTGATTTGTTACCAGAATGTAACTAAGATAGTTACCTATTATAAATATGTTTCCCTAACTGACATATTTATTAGTACCTATAGTTTAAAAAAATTCTGGACCAAATTCAAGCATTTTAATTTTTTTGCAACATTTTCATCTAGCATTATGGTTTGCCCAACGTTAGAATAAAAGGCAGCAGAATGGGACCTGTCCATGGAATTGGAGGTGTCGGAGGTGGAAAAGAAAGTGCAATGAAGGAGAGTGTGAGTTGGTAAGGACAAGAACAACTTTAGACCATCCATGTGGAGATGTAAGATAGGGAAGTGAGTGAAATGAGTGAAGAGATTTGGGCGGCTCTTAAACATGGAGGTCTTGGAGAGCCTTAGAGAGTGAAGCGATGTGATTATGGAGCAGTATCGGAATGCAAGGGTGGGGAAACGGGAGATCCCAGAGAAAACCCGCCGACCAGCAGCATTGTCCAGCACGAATCCCACATGCGAAAATCCAGAGGCGACCCCACCGGGGATATAACCCTGTTTACCAGATGGGAGGCAAGTAGGCTAACCACTACATCACTGCAGCCACAAGATGGGGAAGGTCAGTTGATTGTTAACAAAGGGGTTATAGAGAAGGAGGTAAACAGTGGTAAGTATCGGAGGATCTGCAGGAGAAGAGAACAGGGAAGTCAGTCCATGCTAGTGAGGGAGTGGACTCTGTTGTGGTATGAATTGGTAATTGCAAAGTGCTCTTATTAGACCCTACTTTCTTGTCATATGACGAAGGAGATTTAGAGCTCCTCAAAGTGTACAAATAGAAAAAAATGTCTACAAAATAATACAAATAATAGTGATAAGCTAAATTTCCAGATTGCATAAAGGTTTGTATAGAAATACATAAATTAAAATTATGCCTAAAATAACACTTCAGTTTAGAAATGGTTTAGAGTGGAAGGAAATACGAAGGGAGGAAGTGCTTGCTGTGGGCAGCAACCCAGTTGCGAGACTGGTTGTCGTCATGTTTTTCCAGAGACAAGACTACACACTAGACAGTGCTCAATGAAGCTGTAGGTGTGGGTACGCTTATCAGGAGGTGACCTTGTAAACATCCTCTTAACTGGCTGGCATTTATTAATAAGCCAAAATTGTGTTATCTTTGACTGAAATTGTGATGGAGCATAATGGAAGAAGAGGTTGTTTGTTTGTTTGGATGTTAAGTGACAATTGCTTGTGTTGTAAGCTTAGGTTGAGACTTAACATATATTTATGATATAAGTATTAACTGTGTAATGGTTCTGTTCTGTCATTACAATGTAACATAATGGTGTTTGANACATATATTTATGATATAAGTATTAACTGTGTAATGGTTCTGTTCTGTCATTACAATGTAACATAATGGTGTTTGAATTATGAACATTGGATGTATAGTTTAGGAGTTATGATTTTTCAAAGTTGTCAAGTGGAGGACATTACCTCAAACTGTCATGGCGGCCGTGTGGGCGCCCTTGTATTACAGACGCCCGCCGGGATGCCCCAGACCAATGTATAAGCAGTTGGCTCTGTACAGTTCTATTTTTAGAATCATCCGATATCCCATTTTACTCTCCAGTCCATTCCTAAATCACCCAACCGCCTTCACCATCATCAACTCATCCTGAAACACATTCCACTCCCTCACATTTCTCACCAGCATGGACTGNACATATATTTATGATATAAGTATTAACTGTGTAATGGTTCTGTTCTGTCATTACAATGTAACATAATGGTGTTTGAGTTATGAACATTGGATGTATAGTTTAGGAGTTATGATTTTTCAAAGTTGTCAAGTGGAAGACATTACCTCAATCTGTCATGGCGGCCGTGTGGGCGCCCTTGTATTACAGACGCCCGCCGGGATGCCCCAGACCAGTGTATAAGCAGTTGGCTCTGTACAGTTCAATTTTTAGAATCATCCGATATCCCATTTTACTCTCCAGCCCATTCGTAAATTGCCCAACCGCCTTCACCATCATCAACTCATCCTGAAACACATTCCACTCCCTCACATTTCTCACCAGCATGGACTGNGCCCAACCGCCTTCACCATCATCAACTCATCCTGAAACACATTCCACTCCCTCACATTTCTCACCAGCATGGACTGCCTTCTTCTTTCCATCCACTCCATAACTTTCTACAGTTTGTACCTCTCCTCGTGTGCAGTCGCTTGGCTAACTGTCCATCCTCCCGTGCCGTTCACCATCCTGACCAGTTTCTCCACCCGTCTTCTGTCCCGCAGGTAGCTCCTCCCCAACTCCTTCAACATTAAGGATGGCCTACAATTCCTTTCATTCTCACCTTCTCGCCTCTGCCTTCCCTATGGACCATTCAACCCACCTTGCTGCCCTTCATGGCACCTTCTCCATATCCCATACCTCCTCTTCCACGCATGGGTCCCAGAATGCGTCTGCATATTCTATTATTGGCCTAATCAGAGCTTTAGAAGCTTTCTTCTTCACCTCTCCACTAACCCCCTTCAAGATCCTTCCCAGCATTCCCAAACCCGTCCCTGTGATACCACTCTCTGTTCTTGCTTTTTTCCACCTAAGATCACTCTGAATCACCACCCCCAGGTACGTATACTCTGAAGATCATCCTATCTCCTGCCCTTGCCATTTATAAGTGCCTTCCTGTCTTCCTAGAGAACCTTATGATCTTTGTTTTTTGTACGTTGATCTTCATTTTATTCCTTTCTGTCCACCTCCTTATTTTGTCTCCCTCAGGAAGTCCTCTATCCAATCCACTACCCACCGATCATCCGGTAGTTCATCCACTTTCTCGTCAAAATCCTGTGCGCCACCTCATCGAAGGCCTTCTCAAAATCTATGAAGCAGGCATCCANTTCATCCACTTTCTCGTCAAAATCCTGTGCGCCACCTCATCGAAGGCCTTCTCAAAATCTATGAAGCAGGCATCCATCTCCGTCCCCGCATCTACTGCCTGCACCCAAAACCAGTGTCACTCTGGCTACTCACTCTACAAGCATCCCTTCCCNTCTCCGTCCCCGCATCTACTGCCTGCACCCAAAACCAGTGTCACTCTGGCTACTCACTCTACAAGCACCCCTTCCCCTCAGCACTCTTAATTTAATTTTTGTCATATACATAATTTAACAGCTCTGCCTACTCATTACAGTCTTCTTTTTCCCAAAGACCAAGACGAGACCTGCCATGCACATAATTTTTACATAAAATACGCAGTACTTAATTCTTCTTGCCAAACATGCATTTGTGCAACCACTTTTATGGCCCATGGTTGTATCTGTACAAACCACATTGCTACACATTTTTTTTAGTTGAAAAATTGTAATATCATCTAAATTACATAAAAAAAAACAGTTTTAAACACCAAAAACACTCAAAAACACAAACTCTTAACTGCTCAATAAATAATAATGGTAATTTTCTAGTTTAGGGGCTTTTCTGAAAATAATTAAAAAAACTCCAGAAAGTGGTATATTTCGACTCTNATCTGTACAAACCACATTGCTACACATTTTTTTTAGTTGAAAAATTGTAATATCATCTAAATTACATAAAAAAAAAAACAGTTTTAAACACCAAAAACACTCAAACACACAAACTCTTAACTGCTCAATAAATAATAATTTTAAGTATGTGCAGTGTGTTAGGGGACATTACTCATGGATTTAAATAAATTTTACTGTAACAGAGTCAAANTCTACGTTATTAGTAGAGTCGAAATATACCACTTTCTGGAGTTTTTTTTCTTATTTTCAGGAAAGCCCCTCAAGTAGAAAATTACCATAATAATTTTAAGTATGTGCAGTGTGTTAGGGGACATTACTCATGGATTTAAATAAATTTTACTGTAACAGAGTCAAAGATGAAATAGGAAAAATTAAATGGAAGTGTATTGTTCCTTCTTAATCAATTTACAGTATTTGTATATAGGAAATTAAAAAAAAATATTGTGACCCACCATTTCCTATTCATTTTCTTTCTGACTGGCTGCTTGAATTGAGTGTAGAGACACAGACAGAAACATGGATACCACTAAGATTTATGTGGTATGATAGATACTTGTGGACCATGGTATAGCTATAACAACGATAAAAATATTAACACGAACATAACATACATTTCACAAGTTATCTACAAATTCATCACAAACCACTAAAATTGACCACACCTTGCTGTACTTTCTGCAAATGTTTTAATGATGTCTGACGAATCCACATTCTTAAGAATATCATTTTCGATAGAAGCTATTTCCAGAGCTGATAGACGGTTCTTGACTCGTCGCTAAACGCAAGTATATATATGTATATATATATATATATATATATATATATATATGAGTTTGAGGTTACTGAACCTGCGCTCTCGACTAGCCACTGTGAAAGGTAACAATGACACCAGAAGACCACAGTTGATGCACATTTGTTTTCTCTCTCTCTGTGCATTGTTGTTCAACGAATGTATCATGGCGATACACACAAACTGCTTGTAAACACCACCTGTGAATGTCTGTTTGTATGATATTCTATATGCATTTTTTTTCTAATACTAATATGTTACTTAGTTCAATCCTCTTGTTGTGAATATAGACAAGGTGAGTCTTGAGAAATTCAACAGAATTAAATGATATTCCGACACTGCTTGATACCTTGGTTTTTACCTGTCTAACCTTAGTGTGTTGGCATAAATATACCCTATGAATCACGTTACCTGAATTAAGGTTTGGTTTCCAAGGGTATTCTCACATTTAACACGATTCAGCGACCCAAAATAAATATATTGGACATAAATTTTGTGTGTTTTACCGCAGAAAAAACACTGACAGCATTGCCCTCCTCATTATCACATTTCATGGTACATACTGCAAATTACGGTGAAGCCTCCATGGAAGTCCTATTAAGTGTGATTAGTAATGACCATATACACCATTCGCAGGTATTATTTTCCCGTTTTTCGGGAAAGCCACGATTCTGGATAATTACTGTTAAAATTGTTTTGATGAGTGTTAGTATTATGATGGTTCNTATTGGACATAAATTTTGTGTGTTTTACCGCAGAAAAAACACTGACAGCATTGCCCTCCTCATTATCACATTTCATAGTATATACTCAAAATTACGGTGAAGCCTCCATGAAAGTCCTATTAAGTGTGATTAGTAATGACCATATACACCATTCGCAGGTATTATTTTCCTGTTTTTCGGGAAAGCCACGATTCTGGATAATTACTGTTAAAATTGTTTTGATGAGTGTTAGTATTATGATGGTTCNTGTTTTTCGGGAAAGCCACGATTCTGGATAATTACTGTTAAAATTGTTTTGATGAGTGTTAGTATTATGATGGTTCCATAATTGTGTATTTACTGTAATATCTGTACTGTTAAGTTTGACCTTAATAAATTTCATATTCAAGCTTTGTATCATATGTAGCCTACAATACTAGACGTAAAGAGGATCGTGTAACTCCTCGCATGAGATTGACTAAATCAATCAATAGCCACGGTTACCAGCAGCTGAAATTATTTAGCAAATTATATTTCACAGTTAGGCATGCCTAACAATAAGTTAATATTACCAGTTTGTAATACTAAATGATTAAAACATAAGGTTTTTTTACAATGTGGATAACTACATGGAATGTTATTTTTCAGATTTTAATTAATAATATATTTTATTTAAATATGTGTATGTGTTTCGATATATTAGTATTTCTTAAAAAAAATGTATTAATTGGTTTTAGGAATAATTCTAAAATATATATTTTTGGAACTTTATTAATTACTAATTATGTAGTTATGTAATATTATGGCGATGCCTGTTAAATGTTTGTTGTATATTGGCAAATAAAATGTATTGTATTGTAAACGACTAAAAAATTTTATACGTCTCTCTCGAAGTAGGTATGCAATATAAATATGAAACGTAGTGTCTAATTCTTAATTCCACTTCTGCTTACCTTACTTTTTTTCCTCAAGATGAAAAAATCTTTATTTCCTTAAAAAACAATAAATGAGACTGAAAAAAACAGGATATATGTATTAAAATTTTAGTTGCAATTACTGGAAAGAAGATAGGGACCTAAGTAGATAATAGCCTAAGAGCCTATTTGATTAATGTGTTTTCTGTTATCGTCATAACACAGACTATCCTGTCTGTATGCTTTGTAGGGTGGGATCTATCATTTTGAGGCTATCACAGCTNATTCTGGACCCTGCAGGGTGTGTTATTAGAGGCTGCAGTTTAAGATAATGTATTACGGAGTTGATGGGCCGTGCTGCCACGAAGAGAGGGTTTCTGATGGTTGTACATAAGAATATCTTGGAAGGCTTCCTAGTAATTGTCTATTGCCCCATTGAAGATATTGCTATAGGAAAAGGAAATCCACAATAATGATGATAGGAAGGTTTGAAGATGAGCTGAAAATAAGCAGAACAGAAATTGTTTAAATAAATTTATAGCATTTTTAAAATGTAAAACTGCATTAAGTGCAGCTCTGCTAAGCTCAGTTGAAAATAATACACTAGTAAATGTAAAAAATACATTAATTATTTTCAGCAAAATACACCAGAAGCAACATATGTAAGAGCTGTGACAAATAGCTTGCTGGCCAATCGCAGGATGGCCACGGCATGCACTTCTCTGGGTTAGATGTGATGCATGGTTGTGGCTGCATTTTGTCGCACCCACCGCGAGCTGGCAGCGAGCTGTATCTCTCATGCCTGCTATTATTCTTTGTTTAGTGGGTAATGGTGAAAGGAATGACAGACAGTGAGTGGGGGATTGTGGGCCATGTGGGCAGTGAGGCCATTAGCACCCATGTGAAAAGTTTAAATAAAAGCCAAGTAAAAAGTAAACAAAACCCACATGTCAAAACGTAAAAGTTTATGAACAAAACAAGACTAAAAATCAAGTAAAAAAAAAAATGGGTCCGCACCAAAGACACGGTCCCATCCCATAATTTGCCGTAGCCGTCAAGTTTGTAATGGTGTGGCAAAATGCAGTGTGCAACTTATGGTGTTGGTAGTAAATGTCATGTTAATTTGTGCAGTATGCATGCGTATTAAATTTTATAAAATGTTTTGGGAGGTCTCAATTTTTTTTTTCCTCATTACTCTGCCCTACAATTAAGCTTAGGTTACTGATGGCAGCCGAGCCCAGATTCTTTGTGAGAAACGATATTGGCAAACTATTATTCAGTGATGCAATATTTCACTTCTTTGATTGCGTGGTACTTATGATTTGAATGTTAATGTTGTCATTCATCGTTACAATTCATTGTCGCTTGGTTATTTACACTCAGTTTCGCAGTTTAGCACCATAGGTGTTGGTGCTGTGTATAGAGTAGAGTAGTGACTTCAGTGAACCTCGTTGAAGCAGTGGTGTGGTGTGCTGCTGTTTCAGCGACAGTAGTCCAAGGAGAAGTGGAGGCTCTGGAGGATGCCAGGCCAGTGCCCACTCCCTCGCAGTTCACAGGTGCCCCGCACTTCTACGAGCAGGTGGAGGACACCAAGGACAGCGTGTGGTTGGCGCAAGTGGTGCAGCGAGGAGCAGCGTTGCTCGACGACGCCAGCTGGCAGACCGTGTGCAACCAAGTTGCCCCCTTCGCCATCCGCACGGGCGTCTTCGACTGCCGCCTAGACATGCGGTCAGTTTAACTCACCTCACTGTTTTTTATTTAAATAAATTAAATATATTTTTTTATAAATGCAGTGTTTTTATTGGAAAAAGACGTAGTTTATTAATAAAAAATATAACAACATGTTTGTTGTTTCTTTTAAAATGCATATATTCATTTATTGAAAGCTGTACCATCATTCAGTGTAATAGTTCTTTATAACATCAGTTTGGCATTCTGATGTATTGTACAAACACATACGGACGTAGTGCTATTTCCTCCAGCTAAGACACAATGCTTGCGGTTCAACTCAGCATATTTTTAAAAACCAATTTTTTCCATTTGAAACTCTTTCTTGAATAAATCGTATTACTCTTTTAAATTCCCTAAAACCAGCCTTATTTGTACATTACTTGGACCACTGTCATTTGTCTTTACTGAAACAAAGTCTTTATTCCCAGGTATTAAACAGCTCACATTATCACTGTTATAAAAATTGAACTTGTTGGATGATGTTATTATTTAAAAACCTTCCCAGGCTTTGAATTAGGTGTTGCTAAAATGGCATTTTCTTTTATTAGAGCTTTTACTTTCCTTGCCATTTTGTTGCCTACACCAAACTCCTCTTCTATTTTTTGCATATCCAGCTTTTGGATAAGAATCTGAGTTGTTTACCAAGACTTAAGTTTTCTTCATAAAACTTTTTTTTTCAACTAAGTTACTATTTCACTCTCAGAACTGTTTTTGTCTTTTTAGTGGTCTATTTCCTTATTTACTTGCATCAGTACTTTCTCAGTTAAACATTTTTTTCACTTGTTTACAATATGACTGTGCATGCGATCATTTCTTTACGATACGTGATTCTCCATGTCTGCTGAGAGACTTGTTCAAATACTCCAAGCTGACATCTAACTCTACAAACTATTCATCTTGATGACTAGGATCATACTTGCTACTTCCTACTGCTAATGATTTATCTTCAATCTCCAATAGTTAATTTCTTTCTTGATTAATTTCTTTTCTGCATCTGTCGCAAATTTTCATTGCTTTCTCGATCTTATCAGAAACAGAACACATGCATTTTGTTACAGGCCTCTGTGTTTATGTTTAAAATGCTTTGTGCTTGTTTTTGTTCCCTGCAAAATGGTGGCACAGATGTCGATAAACTAATCAGCGCAGTCAAATAATTTTTATTGTCCTTAAGAGTATTAGGTATTGGAGCAAATGCAAAGCAAATAAAAACCCAAGAGCATTTCATAAGTGGCATTTACTGTAAAGCTAAATTTATCGTTATAACATTCCTTACAATTACAAGTACCAACCATTGAAGGGTCAAGTTATCTGCTTACACTAGGATTGTGCTAACATATACTATATCTATCGTACAGCATTCATGCTATATGTGGTCGCTAGGTCTTGTTAAAATATCTAGAAGAAAATTGCAGTCATCCTTTATTTTTACCTAAAAGATATAAAGTACATACCATAAAAAAAATTGATAAAATATATTACATTCAATCCTGTGACTCTGAATCTCTGAACTTCCACTACTCACATTAACAAAAGCGTACTTTTATAATGTGAGTTAAACAATACAGTTCTAACACTCAAAAGGAGTTATCACACGAGCATTGCACAGTCAAATCTCAGCTATTGCACACAGTGACTTAATAATTGGATTAACCCATAAAATATTTATACATGAACACAATTATAAAAGTACGTAGCCACAGTATACCAAGGTGACTTTGAATTACAACACCTTATAAGAGCACATGGATCCTGTAGGGTATTCACAGTAAAGTGGATTAGTAGTCAATAAATGTGTTTGATTTTAGTCTTGGACGTTAGCTTTCAAGTGTGGTGAAATATACACACTGTGTTTTACTTACTTTGCAATATTTATTTGAAAAGATGGCTGTAAGGAAAAAGTAACTAGGGCTAACGTGCTGCTACCAGTTGAGGAACACGCTCGGCTTACAAGGCTCACAACACGCCATCTGTCAGCCAGCTCCCGATGCACTACCAGCCAGAAAAATAATAGCTTGTATAAAATAACAAATTTACGAGCAGATACCAAGGGTTTTATTTTTCCACTAGCTCTGTATAATTTTGTAAGTAACATGTATTTCCTTGTACAGCTATTTTGATTACTAGTAACTTATATTGGGCCGGTAATCATTACGTCTACATCCATTACACGCCATGTTGTTCTCCTGCAAACCCATTTCCTTTTTGTTTTTGTCTTGTTACTATACTGTATTAATAAAACAAAGAAAGTAAGACACGCGTGGGTAGTTTTTAAGCAATTCTTATGTTATTCCACGCCACATATTTTCAACTCGAACTGTTAAGTGGCAGTACTGCTTGCTTTGCAATAGTCATTGGTGAGTTGTTTCCGAATGAAAATGCTTTGTCAAGCAAGTTCCCCAAATTACTTTTATTTCCAGTCTTTACATATTAGCTGTAACGTCCAAAGTGTGATAAGAACTACAATTACCATCTCGCAAATGTTAATCCAAATTCGCTGTCTCGGATAAATTAAAAAAGAGTTGGCAAATATTAAATTTTTTGCAAGGTTTTATATTTTTACTTTTATAACCTACAAATTTTGTAGACAGATGTCAGTCTATAAATACCTTAAAATTTGTTTAGCAATACAGTACAATGGCAAGTGGATTAGCTGACAGCGTGTTGATAAAATTCACAGCCTCCACTTGACACACCAGCTGATGGCGAAAGGATACATAAACAAAAAGTAAACATTTGGGGCTACTGTCAACAAACTGTCAATATCTTGCCAAGTTACATGAGACAGAGGGTAAAAGGGTCACCAGTATAAGAGACTTGGTGGCATAGAGGTTGCCATTTAGCAGGAGGTAATACGCCCTCATGGCGGCAGATAAGCAGGGAGCGATGGAGGTCTTTATTAAAACCAAATAATGTAATAAAACTTTTACTGTATCACATATTAAATGGTCACTGTCATTGCCTGTAACGTCTTATGTTCCACATTTTAATATGAGGTTTGTGTTCCAGTGATTTTTAATACGTTTTTACAACAGACAGCATTACTAGTTTTTTTGTAAACCTGTACTTGTTGTGTTTGTATGTATGACCTTGAGCCCGTTTTCCATGCTTTATGGAACTCTGCGTGTTTGTGCCGATTAAATATAAAAAAGTATGTAAAAAATTATATTTTGAAGGTTTGTGCTGTAAATTTATTGTGAAAGCAATAAGATCAACACAGTTGCTCAAATTATAGGTTGTGCAACAGCAAAGGATGGGAAGAACCGCTATTGTTGCTCGCATTACCAAAGGGCACTCGGTCCAAAGACAAGGTTATCTTGAAAACATTTTCATCCAAGGAACCTCAGGTGAGCAGGTGTGTTACTCTACTAACTATAACTTTGGTTGTAAGTTGTTTCGATGGTTAGATGTAGTCTTCCGTGCAATGCATAATTTGTAAGTGAAATTCTAAAAAAAAATCACTTCGGCACCTGAATTTATTCCACTAAAGCTTGTAGCTTTCACAAAATATCTAAAGTTTGAGTAGAGACACACTGTAACTTACATTCGTAGTTGTGAAGTTCCCTTCTATTGTGATTGTTCATTTGGTAGGTGAAAGTTGACTGCTTTCTTTATCACGCAAATTAACTGTGTGGTCCGCTTTTTCCAAACTGAGTACTAATGTCATCAAAGTGGAGATGTTTTGACAGAGTTTTTTTGCCCCATAATGTACTTATGATAATGTCAGTTTCATATTAAATAATGTGTTTTAAGATTTATAGCCATTTATTAAGTCAATAAAGTGTCGACTTAACCACTAGTTATTATCATTTTCTCTTAACCTACTTAAGGGCACCACCTACTCGGAACTTAATTTGTGCATTTGAGGCAGGAAGCGAAGAAGTGATAAGTGCGACACACACACCTGCACCTAGTGCCCCATCACTCTTATGCACAAGGTGCTGATTGGCGTGCAATGTTTCCATCATGCTACGTGTTCCAATGGGATTTTAAGCGGTGACCCTATCATTTTATTGATGGAAAGTCTGAAGCAAAGTTCAGTGCAGTTCCCTATAATAGTTTTGCATGTTTCTGACCAGTAAAATAAATGGCGTGTGGGGAGTGCACCCAGGACAAGGCAACACCTTCCGAGTGACTGTCTTTCCAGCTGGGACCCGTAGGTGACCGTCATCCCCGGGCATGACAGAAATGAGACCCTAGAATGGAGTGGCGCTGGAATGCAAGGGTGGTGGAAACGGGAGTACCCCGAGAAAACCCGCCGGCAAGCGGCATCGTCCAGCACGATTCCCACATGCGAAAATCCGGGAGTGAATCTGCCGGGTCTGATCAGTATATTGTGAGATACAGCAGTGTGAANCTGCCGGGTCTGATCAGTATATTGTGAGATACAGCAGTGTGAAAAAGCCCTCTTTTAGCTAAGTTAGAGGGCTCTGAAATAGCATTTATAATGTGCATGACGTATTGAGAGTTGTAATGTTACGAGACGTGCCAGTTGTTGACAACAAGAAATTTTCCAAATGCAGAATTTATGAACAAGATCCTCAACACGGAATTAGGTTGTTTTGAAATTGTCGCACAGATGGCTGTCAGAGCACCATTCCTGAGTTAAAAATAATAAATGCTTCAAAGCGTTAGATGTACAGGTTCTGCACAACTATTTTTTTTTCTTGTTTGATTTTTATATAAATCCAATTGTCTATTTAAAAACCATAATTTATTTGTGACTACCGGTGTGAACAGTTAATTTCTAGTGACGTGTGTGTATATACATACTCTTACACTTACACTATGCCGGACTCCTCAGACGTGTCTGACATAGATATTGACGTCCTGCTGTTATCAGGCAAAATTGAAATTACTTCAGGTTCATCGAAACATTCTCCTTTAATGTCAGGTCTCCGTTCGCATTCCCAATAGGAACAGGTGACCTCGACTACTGTAACCCTATTAACAAACCAATCTCTGGGGAATGTATGCATATGTGTGTTAGGTAGCTTGTGAGTGTTTAACATTAGGTTGAAAAAATGTTTATATTTCTGACTGGTTATTTGAAATGTATTATTTTTTGTAACTTGTGATTAGTCTGTGATTTATATATCCTTGTTTTATGTTTTTTTTGATATCCTGCTAACTTTTTGTGGTATCATGCAATGCTTTGTAGATGTAACATTGAATTGTGAATAATAGAATAACCATTAATGCGTGCTGTTTCCTGATGCAGAGAGTGGTGGAGTGGGTGCGAGATGAGCTGTCCGTGAGAGTGCGGAAGGTAGAGGACTTGGAGGAAGCGCGTTGCGACTGGCTGCAGCAATGCGGGACAGAGCGCAACGGTACGAGTTCTCGCTCCGAGGTGGGAAAGGACGTACGGGTTCTCTTGCTCACCCACATGCTGCACCCACCCTTGTTCCTCGCCGCCCTCAGCATTAAGTTCACCGGCCGCATCAAGTTTGGGATGCTCTCCATCAAGAAAGGAGACTTGAAGTCGGTGCGTCGCAAGCTGAGGCTCTTGGAGCAGCACGTGCCGGCCTACTTGCTCGTCACGCCAGAGAAGAAGATAGTTTATGGGCAGAGACAGCTCGAGTACTTCAACTTCAACTCCATGAACTTGTTCCTGAAGGCTGTCCAGCCAGAGATTAATGACATTTTCCTTTGCAGCTTGGTCATTACAAATTTGCTGGCGATCCTGCAGACTTGCCAGGTTAGTATTACCACTTGTGTTTGCAGGATGTATACTAATGCAGAACTAGGGTTACTTAGTTGCTAGGTGCTCATAAATTCTTCAGTGTAAATTAAAAATACACTTACTTGCAAAAAAAAATTGATCACCATGAACAAATCACGCGAGTGCAAAGAAGGTCGTCACACGGTACCGTCATAGCCAAAAAAATTTCCCATTTGCATTTAATGTGGTTTGCTTGCGTGGATGTGCCACTAGGGGCATCGGCATACATGTCCATCCGTTATTAAAAGCTGCAAGACACCAAATAAGGCTTTAGAGGCAGTGTGAGCCTCAGAGCCAAGTTCAGTGAACACGTAGCACGCTCTGATGGCACATTCAAGAAGCGTTTGCCCAGCTGGATGGAGAGGCCATGTCATTGGCTTCTAAAAGGCAGGTTGGACGTTTCAGCACATTGCTCGCCACTTGAACTATTTGGCGTACATTGTGAGTCTGTGTTAGATGCAGTGGGAACAGGAGGGTACACACACCCATCGAGAAGGCTCGGGTCGTCCATGGCGAACCACCTACACAGAGGATAGCTGCATAGTGCGACAGGCTGTAAGCACTCCACGGGCATCACTGCGAATCATCCAGGGAGATGTCACGGCAGCTGGAGATTGTCTGTGTTCACCAGTACAATATCCAGTTGGCTAGCAGAGGAGGATCCGTCATCGTTGCGTCCCTTAAGACATCTGCCGTTACGACCTGAACATCGCCAAGCACGTGTGACCTCCTGCTGGGAGTGAACAGCATGGCAGCTTGCGGAATGGTGATGAGTGTTGTTCCATGACAGATCAAGGTTCTGTCTAGATGCAGACGACCGCCAAATTCAAGTCTGGAGACGTCTTGGCCACCGTCGTGATCCAAACTTCATTGTACAGTGGCATACTGCCTCAACAGGAGGTGTCATGGTGTGGGATGCCATTTCCTATTCCCGCACTCCACTGGTGGTGATTGAAGTTAAACCCAGACCTCTCGCCCGTTGAGAATGTTTGGGACCAGATTGTACGGCAACATCGGCCAGCAGAAACTATGGTGGATTTGGAGGGTCAGTGGCAGAATCTTCCTGAGCAGAACATCCAACATCTGTATGCCTCAATGCCCGACCTTATCATCGCCTGTCTCCATGCTACGGGTGGTCCAACAGCATACTAAGTGCATCCTACATGTTTCTGTGCCCTGCGATACATGCTTGGTGTGGTACAATATTTTGATGTTTTCTGTATATGTACTACCATATCCTGTACCTGTACTCACTCCTGTGATGGCACCTTCAGAGTGATCAGTTTTTTTGGCAAATGAGTGTACATTATTTGTTTTGTGGTAAAATCTCTTAATTGGTCCAGAAAATAAAACTCGTCATCTCTGTGTATAGGATAAAAGAAACACTTTGCCTAAAGTATTATGTTCAGGTATTGGATTTTTTGTTATTTTGATATGTCACCTGTGGTGGTGAAGTTTCTATTGTTGGTCAGTAANGCTGAAAAGCAAGAGCCCTATTGACGGGGATATTTAATACCTGGGTTGTCTGTGAGGTGGTCACAGATCTAATTTCTCTCTGGACTCGTGGTGGAACTGATCTGCTCAAGGGGTGAGTATGAGTCTCTTTGGTGCAAACGTATTTATATAAATATAGCTGGAAAAAATAATTAGTGGGCGAACCATGGTTCTTGGTGGAGAGGAGAGGGGGCAGGGTGATGATAACCCTTGGCACATAGAAGATAAGTTGGTTGAAGTTGTCCTGGTTTTCACTTTGCTCAGGTTTAGCTGGTCATGACAGTGAGCTAATTGCAGTATTCCTGTTTCTCAGGGCTTACTCTCGTAACCAAGTATAGATCTTGTCACAGGGACCCCACGCCACAGTTTCCCTGACAAGAGGTTGAGGCCCGCTTGGCTGTCTTCCGTCACTTAGCCCGGGGGTGTGATGTAGAAGAGACAGAAGTAGGGGTGGAAGCAGTGGGTGTACAGTCAGAGGAAGTACAGCATTTGTTGACCAATCAAGGGGTGTTTAAATGGGGAGGTAAGTTAGGGTGGCCTCCCTCGTGGTGCGTTGCCCACGTAACATGTGTCCCAGTTCTTCTGTTATTAAAGAGGGAGAGTTTACCGCTGGCAACTCTTGAGTCCCTTTGAAAAGGATTGCGTGAATGTCCCTAAATACCAGTACTGCCAACTTTTTGTGAGTACTCAGGTGTGGCAGGAAATCGCCAATGTTCCAACCACTTAACAATAGTAGCTACACACACTTCTCCGATATCGGCAAACAAGGCAGGAATATCACAGTATCCCTGCCAACAACACAAATTAGGAATATTAGTTGAGTATAGCCTGAATGGTGAGAAGGGGAGGAGGAGGGGGGATTGTGCCGACTCCTGGAACAGTAATTCAGGTTTCTGGGCTGAAGAGAGGTTAAAACAGGGGAAGGGTTTACAGAAGCGAAAGTGAGCTGAGAGTGAATCGCAGGACAAGTCAGAATACGTTTGCTTATTGGCAAGCCAATAGCACATGCACATCCATCCTGTACCCTTTTCAGAGGCTGAGTGGTCGTACCTATGTTGTTTCGTACAATGGTCAAGGGATGAGCTAGGTTGACACTGCCCCCAAAGACTTGCAGCACTCGAACACGAGACTGCATGGGGATATAGCGCTTGGACCTAAATGAAGAGGGGTAGTAGTTCGGGGTAGCCTATGCTGGTGTTGATGTGTGGACTGGCAGCGTGACATTCTACAACTGGTGCTGAGTGCGACAGCCACGAACCGTAGACTGCGGACCTTCTTTATACTGTGAGCCCAGCCCCAGTGCAGGTGGCAAGGGAGAGAGAGAGGGATGAAGGAAGCGGAGTGGCAGCTGACCGGTGCTGCAACTACCCCTCAGCTGCCAGAGAGGAGGTATACTGACACGTGTGCACAGCGGTAGCGGTCCAGCATCTGGCAGCAGCCGGCCTGCGTACTGCCAACCCGGAGGGCACGTGATCACTAATGGCTCTTACTTGGAAGGGAATGCAGCTGTGGCCAAGCTAGATCGGTTTAACGACATTGCCCGTGGCACGTAAATTTAAGCTTTTCATTTTTATTACAATTAATTAGATGATAGGTAGCTCTAGGCTTGAAAATCTTTCACATTAATATTTTTGAGTTCATAAAGTCAAATACTCTAATGGGTATGAAAACACTGTAAAAGAAGTCCTGTAAACACATGAGTGCATTACTGGTATTGTCTCTAGACACTTACCTTTTTCTAANCTGATGGTTTTTTTTATATACCAATTACTGGTATTGTCTCTAGACACTTACCTTTTTCTAATTTTTTTTTTTTTAACAATTATTAGTATGTTATTATGGCTCTTTGAAAAGTGTCTGTAATTAGGTTTTTGTGTAGCTGACAGTTTGATAAAATGTTAATAACTGATGCTTTATTTTTATGACTGCTGTCTTGTTCTTGTAGGTGTGGGAGTGCTTGTGGTGGAAGCATGTCGCCCATTGTATGTGGATAATGTTCAGCTACAACTTCTGGTTTTTCACCGCATGGCTACTGATACTTGCGACGTACAAGTTTACCATCATGAATGCTCTGGCAGAACTAGGACTGGTTCTGGTGCACTACGCAAGTCTCACAGAAGTTGGGTCGTTTGTTCGGTCCGACTGCTTCATGCTTTTGCAGCACCCTTACGTTTTTTTCGTGTCGTTTGCCATATTCGCATTTGCAGCCGCACTGGTTCTGAACCGCTTCTGCCCAGTCGAGAGAGGTGCAGAAATTCAGTGGGTGAACATGTTGCCCGTGGACTCGCGTTGGATCAGCAGGTACCTGTTTCGTCCCATGAGCGGTTTGTCCGTGCCCGTCTCCTCGAACGACCACGTCCGAGAAGAGCTCGAGTGGCTCATCGAGAGGCTCGCGGTCCCAAACCTGTGGCTGCAACCGGTCATCCCTCACGATTACATCAAGAGTTTGCCAGTGTGGAGGTTCAAGGGGTGGGATACGACCACTTCTCACAAAGGCGATAGTCGAGGGCTCGAGGAAGACTCTCCAGCCATCATCGAGAGGATGATGGACGGACGGGATCCAAGAGACGTGTTTCCTTGCAGGTGCTGCGTATCTAGGACTGCATGTAGCGACGCACTCTCTAGTTCTGAAACCAGCAAGAGAGAAGCTGCAGTGCAAGCGAGCTGCAGTGGCCTCACGAAGTCCACGACCGTCTGCGGTAGTTGTGAATGTTGGCACGGTGGGAGTTCTGCGAGCAAAGCAAACGACCCGGGAACGGTAGCGGCGTACGGCAGCGACACGTCGGACGATAGCGGGGACGAAGGGACCACCCCTCCGGCAGGGATGAGGCCGACTTCGGAGTGTGCGGTGTGCCTGGAGTTGTACGAGCACCGGGTGTGGTTGTGCGGCCTGCCTTGCGGACACACCTACCACCAGGACTGCATCATGGTGTGGCTGATGAGAGACAATCATCACTGTCCCGTGTGCCGCTGGCCCGCGTACAAGTCAAAACACCAGCACATTGAGTGATTATGTAATGGCTGTCGAGTATTCCCTAAGCATGTTGAATTTTCTTATTAACTGCTTTGAACCCACATTACTACTCTTTGGTAAGTGGAAAAGGGTTACTTTACATTTGGTAATTTCATTTATTGGTTTTCTGTTAATTTTCGATAGCTTGCTTTTAGCAAAATTGAGCCAAAGTTGTTGTATGATTCAGAGATGTAATATTTTTTATATTAAATTAAGAATATTTGTTGGTATATACAATGAAATGTATTTGTGTTGGTATATATCAGCATATCTTATGTCCTCACTTATCTTACACAAACCTGTATTCTCACATCCAAATTAGATGACAAAATATTTCAATTATAGAGTTTCAAAATATGGCTGTGAGAGGATGGGGCGGCGATGCATATGTATAGTTAACTACTGTAGAACCTCTCTATGTCGAACCCATTTATCGCATCACCTTTTTATTATTACCAATTTTTGTAAAACCGTGAAAAATTTGAGTGAAAAAAGTAGAAAATGTGAGGGAAAAATGGCAAAAGAATTACAGTAAAGACCTGTTAAGAACTCCCCACTTAGGACAATTTCCTGCTTAATAAGCTCACACAATTTTCACCTGGTCTTTAATCATATAAGAAATTTACCCTTTTAAGAAGTTTTCCTGGTTAATAAGCTGAAATTTTTTAGTTCCTTCAGAAACGTCTTAAGAGAATTTTACTGTGATTTGTTGCTCTTTTACTTTTTTTTTGCTTCACATTGCATTTCTCTTGATGAGTACTGTACTGGACGTAGCACATATATGAGATAGACACCACCCTCCTTCCCCTTTCCTGGCTATGCAAGCCAATACCTATTTACTCCGCCCACCCTCTACCCCTCAGGCGGTCAAATGCGTACGCACACGACGTGATTGCCGTCACCTGTTTTTCCTGTCGTATCCCATTTTGGTCTCTCTCTCTTTCCTCCTCTCTTTGCTTGTGTTGTTATGACTTGTATTTATCTGTATGGACTTATGATTGTTTGAAAGTAAGCCAGCTCGTTGCACTATATGCAAGTCGTGATCTGTTTCAGCCGATGAGCACTGATATTGGATTATTATTTGTGTTTGTCTGCAGTAAACAGTAAATATTTTCTTCATAAGTAAGTTCATAGTTTTGGAACTCTCGACAGTGGTGTCCATTAAAGTTAAAGAAAAAGGATTCTTATGAATATTAAAACAAATTTTATTTCTCTTTTAATTTAAGACTACTTAAAAAATACATATTAATTCTTGATTTTCTGAAGAAAATAAATTTTATAGCATAAATTCTGTTTTGAAATAATTTTGTATTGCTTTTGTGAAGAATTTCAGTCATGACTATTTCGTATTTAATAATGCTGTTCTACGCAGAGCCTATTTCTTGAATCGCACGCCAATATATGGTTTCACTGGCATTACACAACCTATCTAGCTCCATTAAAATCAGTGCTTTCAGTAATCAATCTAGCCTAGCACAGGGTTGCACCCAGTGTCATGCAGAAACGATTGCTAGTGATCGTCAGTGTTTGTCAGCAGAATCGGATTGGTAACCGACAGTACTGAAATTAACTGGCCAGTTAAACTGAGTATCGAATTGCAACTCTTTAGTGTAAAGTGAGTGCTTTTGATTATAGTGCTTTGTAGTTTCTTCATTCTTCAGTTTCCTTATCCTTCCGCCTCACGTCAATATAAACATTGCCAAGCAATTTCATTTGATGTTTACGTCAACTACAAGTCTACAGTGTTTACTCAAGAATTAAACAAAAAACAACACGTGATCACTGTTATGATGAACAACAGTTTGATAGAACACTTTGTTTAAATAACATAGACTTTTCACAATACTAGTAAAATAAGGGGAAAAAATGTCTTGTATGTTGAAGTGTTTTGAAGCGACATGTGCATTTGATTTCTTAGAGCAGGAATGCTCAAACGGTCAATCGCGATCGACCGGTCGATCGCGAGAGCTTTAGAAGTCGATCGCGGACATATGCCTACATTCCCTAATGAAATTAAAAATAAGCGCCTTTCATCGGTCACTCGTACGGCAACACTGTGATATGTAATAATAAAATGTAAAGTCACGCCGAAAAGAACGCTGCGCACCGCCGGAGTTGTCAGCGCGGCTTAGTATTGTTTGCTCCCATTGTTTGTAAAGAATGGCTTTCTGAATTAAGAAACCGCCTTGTGAGTTTTATTCCGTTTTGGCAAGTTTGCAAGTTTGGTGAAATAAAACAACAATTTTATTCGTCGTCTGGAGCGCTAATCGTTATGAGAGTACACCTTCGCGCTAATCGTTATGAATATTCTCGCTAGGTCGCGCTCTCTTCGAAAAATGGCGGCAACGATTTACGAAATGTAAACATAACCTGATCAAAGTGTACTTGATATAGTAACACGCGAGTGTGGCCGGGGCTTAACAACAAAAAAAAACATACGTAAGTCGTAACAGCGACAGGCTTACCATCTGTCATGTTAGAGCTCAGTTCTACCCCCTTACTTTTTTTTTGTCGATCGCTTGCCCCCCCCCTCCCCCGCATTTTTTTCCGGTCGATCGCTGATGGTACAAGTCTGAGCACCCCTGTCTTAGAGTATTGGAAAAATTGTGTATGTCCATTGAATTAAGATGATAACGATATCTTCAGACGTATTAAAATGTCCACTTCAGAGGTGTATGTATTTGTGTTGGTTCAAATAATTAATGTTGAACATGAAAGCAGTCGACGCACTCGAAGAGCGGTACTCACCGTGCATGAACTTAGGAGAGGAGGTAGGACAAGCAGTGTACGGGTGTGGTTTGTAGGTGCTTGACAAGTTATTGACTGCGCACGCACACAGTTGGTGGACGCCCTTGCCTCCTCTGCCAACTCTTCCAGTGCCTGAGGTACCATGTCACTTACTTCACTGCAATTGAAATTTGTCCACGCCTACGTCAAATATCAAAAGTGAATAATAATATTTTGTTTTAAAAATGTATAACTTTGTATACACAGGCAAGTAAATACGGGTCATTCATTACAATTGATTTATTTATGAATTTCAGTAACTATTAACTCAAACTTTGCATTTTCTGTGAGTTATGGGCACGCGGTGCTTACGTATTATTTGGCAGAAAAGAGGTTTCGTACATGCCCTTTCAGGATATCTGCTTATTCAGAAGACGTGTGTGTATTGAAATAAATATCTCGGTAACAAATCCTCTTATTTTCTCACAAGAAGTCACCGAGATTGTACTTCACTCTCGGTTGCTGCGCGATATTTAAACATTTATTAGGACAAGGGGAGGTCAAGTACACACATGTGGGGTATCATTTTATTTTGAGGATGTTTGACTATTGAATTAAATTAATATTCCATGCAAAAATCATGTTGATTTTATGCCGGAGACGATTGACCATGGACTTGCAGTGCTCGGCTAAACCTCACACCACGAGATATTTTTAACATTTTGGGAGACAAGGGGAGACTAAGTACTGTATATGCCTGTCAGGTATAATTTTTCTTCAAAAACATTTGCGTATTAAAAGAATTTTATTTAATTAATAAATAATAATATATGTAATTTTCACTATAGAGATGATTTAACATGGACTTAATGCGAAAAATTACAAATTTTGACATATAAAAGTTGGGTGTGCCAAACTGTCCAAAATGTCTCAGAATATCTATAGCAACCAACCTGTCATAACGATTTTATTTCTGGAAACTGCGAGGGGTCTGTTTTTGCGGAGTGATTTGGGGTGTTGTTAACATCGAGGTTCTGCTGTATGGTNGTGTTTCAGTTAGGTTCTGCTGTATGGTCATTCACTGAAAACTGTGTTCGTGTTTGTATTTTCTTTCACTTGCACCGTCGCCACACAGTCATTTGTATCGAAGACAAGGAGCCTCATTTTCCTGAACTCACTCTTCCTCCACTGTCTGGCTGCCGCTCTCTTCCGTAGACAAACATGCCAACATAGCATGCGAATCACATACAGAATGTAAGTAGCGGCTGTGTCTTTCTCCCTAACTCTTGCTCGTTACCTTTCATTTCCAGCCAGCAGCTGTGCGTTATTACAAAGCAGGCATGGCTCGGCATCTTTCATCTTATCGCAGCTCACACGCAACCATTTTTATGTTGAAAATAGTTGCTTTTAACATAGTTTTAAATGTAATTATGCAAAAATATAGTTATCCCTCATATCTTATGCACCCCATCTTATGAACCCAAAAAATGGTAAAAATAAATGTGTAAGATATGCTGGTAAATTAGACATACGCTGTTCACAGTAAACACTTTTGAAATCAACTTTTGAAAAAAAAAAAAACTAGCCCGTACACTGGCGTGCAGACTCCCTGTTAAGTTGGCAGTGAATAAATTAAAATAGTTCCAAGTCTTGACATTGAACTGTATGAGTGTAATGTTAAAATTTATGCAAATCATGTTAGTGTTTTTCTGCTTTATACACATTACGATACAAATTTGGCAAATTAGTAACATATCACGTTTCTAACAATTTCACGTTTTCATTTGGGTGACGCGTGAATAAAGCGATCAGACCCATGGTGATGTAAATGTTACATACGGCGGATAGATGTAAAATTGGAAGAAAAATTTATCCTAAGCAGGGTTCTCAAAAGTGCTTGATAAACCACAAATATTGATAAAAAAAAATTTCCCACAAAATGTTTGAGATTTGTTGTGTATCATCAATTATTCATGTGTGTGCGTGTGTTATATCAGTGCCATGTCTACAGAGAATCATGTTTTTTTTAACACATTTTCCTGGTATTGTACATAAAATATATTTTTTTGGAAATTACAGAGTTGAACACTTTGCCCATTCTAAATTGAACATTTTATAGTTATTCTCCGCTGTTGAAGACAGAGTTTTAATTTTAATATTTGAAATGTCACAGATTTGTAACTACAAACATTATTTGGTTATGTTTTTCCGAGTATCTCTCCTAAGTTGTTAGTGTAGCCGAGGCTGCGTAGCTGGTATTTGTGAAATTGTGTTTTTTAGGAGGCTTCAACAGGAATTGCTTTATCGGGAAAACAAAAATGTACCGTGGTTAATGGAAATCAAAGAAGGGCTGGGTGCTTTCCATGTTACAAAGCAAAATCACATTTCTGCGGCTAATTGTGTGAGATTTTAACACTATTAAAATAATTTTGTAATAAATCTGCACTAATTAAAATTCATTGCAAAGTTACAAAGCACTTTCAAACAAGGAGGGAGAAATTCAAGAATGTAGATACTTGTATTTTAAATGTTAGTTTGAATACTCTTAAATGTCTCTTGTGAAAACGTCCTGTTACGTGTATAATTTATGATTCAGGAAAGGTGAAACCCAGCCATTGGTATAGTCTTCACCAAAAGCCTTTCGTAATGAATGTAACTGGTCAAAATTCAGTTGGACTCGTGCAACTGTGACTCCTAAGGAAGTTTCTGTAACATTGAAATAGAAGCCAACACTGNCACCTGAGGAAGTTTCTGTAACATTAAAATAGAAGCCAACACTGGGTTTACAAAAAAAAAAATATATAGCAGGGAAAATCTGGAAGCCATTAAATTTTATGTTTAGGCAACATTAGTTTCAGAACATTAGTTTCACTGTTGGAAGATGCATGGAAATACTTGCTCTTAGTTGTGTGTGAAACATTTTTGTTACTATTAGAAGTGTTTTATGCTAAACCATGCAGGCATATTTCTTTATCTATGTGTTTCACGTAACGAAATATTTATTTTAGAAACAAAGGTCCATTTACTGTTACGTTCTCTATCTCAATGATATAGGTGGTACATACATACATATATATATATATGATACACAACCAAAGCCGTGCTTTTATTTGTTAAAGGGGCGCTCTTAGCCGTTAGGCCATTCCGCACCCCGGCCTCCCAGTAGGCGGGGAAGAGGGATCACGCCCTCTCAACGCAGACATGACCAGCGCTTATCGAAATTGACCAAATCCAAAGCCCCGACCTGTTGATCAGGCCGCACCGAGCGTAGTCCCAATCTGATTTACCAGGCCGCACCGAGCATGTCCTACCACGAGGCCTGAGATCCTAGCACTCAGTTTACCATGCGTGTGGTCTGGCCGGAGCACTACCCACACCGATATAGGTGGTACAGTAGAAGCAATTCAGTACACTGAAACTAGCATATGAAACCTTATATTTCCTTACACATATTTTAAAAATGAAATTAAGCTCTAATTGCCATATATGCTGCACATAAATATTTTTAGACAAAACACATTTTTTTTTTTTTGCATTATCATGTTTGCAATATTATATAGTTACGTGTGTTAAGTTCTTCTGTTGAAGATTTGTGGCTGAACAAAATTTTAGTGTGCCATAAATTGTTTCTCTTGACGATTACTATTACTTTGTCAGCAAAGTACCCAAACAAATATATTAGCGAGTTCATTTTGTCAGGAATTTGCTCGAACAGTATCATATTACCATTTTATTTTCAGATCTCATAAGGTATGTACATATCTTGCATGATATTAATCTTGCTGTACTAGGAAAATAAATATTGGTTTGGTTATTTGTTCAAGTTTTCTGATATAATATTTTTTTCCCCCACAGACATTTTTACCATTTTATTATAAAAATCTGTGTTAAAAGTATGTCCATTTAAAACAACTTGCATCCTATAGTGTCTGTGTACTTCACACAGAATTATTTATAGAACTTCAAGTTAAACCAGCGCTACTTACATTAAAAAAAAATTTTCACCTCAAACTGAGTAATTTTGCTAACCCAGTATTTTATTTTCTATGATTTGGGTAGGGACACGTTTTCTATTAGGCATAAGTGTGTATAGTATGATAGAAGAAACTCAACAAGGCTTCCAGAAGTGATCAAACAGTCATGAACAAACTATTAAGGTAGTATTCAATAGGAAGTAGTGAAACCTCTTTAATACAAATGTCAAGCGAACTCCAGTTTGTAGTAATGAGGTGTGTACTTATTAACATGTTTTTCAATAAGTATAAAAATTTTAAAAAAATTAAAAAATTGCCTTGGTGACTCAGCATATTGTAAAATAAGACATTGCTATCNGCTAACCCAGTATTTTATTTTCTATGATTTGGGTAGGGACACGTTTTCTATTAGGCATAAGTGTGTATAGTATGATGATAGAAGAAACTCAACAAGGCTTCCAGAAGTGATCAAACAGTCATGAACAAACTATTAAGGTAGTATTCAATAGGAAGTAGTGAAACCTCTTTAATACAAATCTCAAGCGAACTCCAGTTTGTAGTAATGAGGTGTGTACTTATCAACATGTTTTTCATTAAGTATAAAAATTTTAAAAAAATTAAAAAATTGCCTTGGTGACTCAGCATATTGTAAAATAAGACATTGCTATCACCAGCATCACTTCTTTTTTTAATTGGGCTAGACATTACATTGCACTACAAATTAAAAAATATTTTCGTTAGGCATACAGATATAATTCCCTGTCTCGCTCTAAAGAGAAAGACGACAACTTTGTTTTAACGAGTTGTGTGTATTAAACAGGTTTATTAACGAAATTTCACTTTGTTTCGGAAGTACTGTTTGCAAAGAGACTATCTCTGGAAATGAATGTGAAAACATATTACTGTATAGCATTTCTCTTCTTCATTACGCACAACTTCTGACCGTGGAACAGGTCTTTTTGGAACACATGTCATCTATCTGCTTATCACTTCTTTCTCCTTCCAATCTTTCTTTTTTCATTTCATCAGCTGATATTGTAGCTTTCTTCTTGATGTACTACTGTCTAGTTTCATCGCAAGAACTTTTTATTGGCATCCTTTTCTTCTCCATTCTGTTCACCCAAAGTAATTATTTTTATGTTGGGAAATTTTGAGTTATTACGTGCTGCCTAACAGTGTGTTAGTTACTATAATTGTAGAAAGGTAATCGTAAAGATTTATCTGTGCAATGCTTATGAACAGCGTAATGTACTTTCTCTAAATGGCACGTAAATTAGTTATTTTTGCAATTTTTTTTCCATACCTGGAGGTTTTCCTGATTGGTTAGCTGACAAAACACCTGGCACTTTGGTCTGCACTTCTGTAAATTAATGGTTTCAATATACATTTTAACACTGTTTTGCCTTCCTTATCACGAAGAGGATCGTGCTTTTCATCACTATATTTCCTCAATTTTTGTAACAATGAATATTTTGTAATATCATTGTTTGTCTGTTCATGGCTGTGGAATTTCCATAAACTGAGGACAGAAGATTAGAAAATGTAGTCAGTTTTAAGTCACGTGTAAGTATTTGAGAGTTGTAAATCAGTAAGACTTCCATCTTATTATATCTATAGGAATGAAAACTTTTATTGAAGTATTTGTAATTGTTATGATTGTGCCTTTATAATATGTATTTAATGTTGGAGCATCACATTGGTTTTTACTTTTTAGTTGTTTTTTGATTATCACCAAGTTAAAATTATTGTGTGACAAATACTACATTACCCGGTATAGGAATCAGAGCAGTACTCATTACAGAATTTTTTCATTTAGTAAAACTTATTCAATATATATAATACCTTTATAAATAATACGAATTTGACTTCTGAAAGTATATGTAGAGCTTAACAGGAATAACGGAAGTTATTTAGGCTGCTGTCAGATTACTCATTAACGTCTCAAAAAAGTCTACATTGTAAGTACGTGAAAACATTACATTATTTACTTATGCTATATACCTGCAGAATTCTGTATCTTCCTTGTCCATGTGTGTTCAAAAGCTTACAAATGGCTATGCCCGCACTTTATTTTTCATCTCTCTTGTCTTTGTAGAATGTGAAACAAGACCCATATACAAAACCAAGGTAACACAGAAATACGTAATTTGGACAGCATATTGTAGGTATTGTTCATTTAGTCATATTTGTATGATGGAATGCATTAGAACCTCGATTTTACATTCCTTTCAGTTACATTTTCCTCTTAAATATACCAGTTTATTCAGGTTCCACCATTTTCCCTATGTTTGCAATGTATCTAATTCCTGCTTTTTACACTGCAGTTCAATATAGTTTCCCTTGCTTTACAAGTTCTATTCAATCCAAGTGGTCAACAAAATTTGGAAATTCATACATTCCAATTATTATTTAGAAAACCGTACATGCAGATATTGCGACAGGCTCTGTAAGCTGTTGGAGGGATCCATGCAGGAAGTTTGATAAGCGAATACAACTTCTCAGTATTTTATTAAACATGTGCAATGAACCAGAAAAGAACAATAAAAACTGTTGTGTTCCCAGGTCTAGTGTCCTTTATTGAAATAAACCTTCAGGTATTAAATTGTTTGGATTTTGAAATGATAAGTACCATAGTTTAAGAAGAAAGGCTTTGATTAATGCAGTAAAGTGGAAAGTCATCGACTGCCTGTAAATATTTTTTTCTAACAAGAGAGGCAAGATTCCTTGTTAATGTTGGAAGATTTGTTCCTAACTGGAACCTGTATATCTAGAAACAGGTATAGTATGGTACAGCATTGTAATATTGTTACATATTTACGATAGTAATATATAAAAAGACAGAAGCTCAAATACGGTAGGTCTAGTACTTGTCAACAGGTACCCACACAGGACGACACAATTTTTCACACGGTTGCGCGATCGCGACATTTTGCCGGCTAGGTAAACCTCACCAGGCGACGAGTTGTAGGGCATTGTTGGTAGTGAATGTAGCGGCCAGGTGGCAAAATTGGGTGTAGTGGGAAAATTGAAATTTTGCTGGTATAGCTGTTGAGTATGGTTTTGGATCTGTGGTTCTCTTACATCGAGGTCCGGGAGCTACCTGGATTTCACATAAATTGATGAGCTAATTCCCAGAGTCTGAGCTCTGGGCTAATGCTCGAAGGTTGGCAGGGCTTTCCCAACTCTGGTGCTGTAGCAGGAGTCAAAGTCTTAGTTGTGTGATGCTTCATGTGCTTCAACTGGTAGTTTGTGGTTGTGACCAACCACGACTTGTTCAGTGTCTGCTCTGTGGCTAGCGGCCATTCATTCTGTGCCTCCGTGTGTTGGCACTGTAGCTGATGAATCAGATTTTCTGTTGCCTTGGATGGGATATGTACGGCTAGTGAATCTGCCATTGAAAGAAGTTTAGAGATGATGGATGGCATTTGATTCCTGCTACAGTACCATAGTTGTGAGAGCTCTATCACCTTCAAGTAATGGCTCAGAACTCGGACGCTGGGAATTAGCTCACCAATTTATTACAAAATACAGGGATCCGCTAGGCCTCAACGTAAGATAATCATAGCTCAAACCCACACTCATCAGCCACACCGGCAAATTTTCAATTTTCCCGCCTCATCCTAGTCCACCATACTGCAGTGTCGTATAACTTGCCGCCTGAAGAAGCTGGCCCAGCCAGCAAAACAACGTTATCGTGCAACCGCGTGGAAAATGTGTCGTCCTTCTGTGTGTGTGCGCCTGTCGACAAGTACTACACTGTAAATACTTGAATTCCTGTCCTTTCGTATATTTTTGGTAACCTAGCGGCCTACTTGAAACCTTTACTAACATTGTGGAGAGTCAGTTCAACATCCAGGAATATGGCGTGTTTTGGAGTATGACCTGGTGAACTTAAGTGAACTGCGTGTAAGTTTGTCAGGAAGTGAATTAGGCTGTCTTCATTGGAAGTGCATATTACGAAGATGTCGATGAAATGTATNCCCAGCCAGCAAAACAACGTTATCGTGCAACCGCGTGGAAAATGTGTCGTCCTTCTGTGTGTGTGCGCCTGTCGACTAGTACTACACTGTAAGTACTTGAATTCCTGTCCTTTCGTATATTTTTGGTAACCTAGCGGCCTACTTGAAACCTTTACTAACATTGTGGAGAGTCAGTTCAACATCCAGGAATATGGCGTGTTTTGGAGTATGACCTGGTGAACTTAAGTGAACTGTGTGTAAGTTTGTCAGGAAGTGAATTAGGCTGTCTTCATTGGAAGTGCATATTACGAAGATGTCGATGAAATGTATCNGTGTAAGTTTGTCAGGAAGTGAATTAGGCTGTCTTCATTGGAAGTGCATATTACGAAGATGTCGATGAAATGTATCCGGCAGTGTGGTTGGGTTGGTTGGTGACTGAGGATGCTTTCTTCCAACCTGCCCATGAACAGATTGGCGTAGGATGGCCATAGACCTGAAGGCATTGCGTATCTCGAAATACACGTTACCTTAAGGACAAAGGCACAGTGATGGGTTCACGTATGGATGCAACGTGGGTTACCCTTTCTCGGCCAGCGGCCAGAGGGGGGTTGGCCGCCTGGCACCCAAGCATTGAGCAGCGGTGTGATGCAGGCAGTCAGCTTACAGGCGGTAGTAGCAGCTCCGCAGGCCGCTGTCCTCGCATGTGTTGTTTCAGTGGCGGGTGCAGCTAATGGAGCTTGACAAGGGAATGGAGGATGCAGTTGTGGTAGAGGCTAGTGGGATGTCACTTGNCAGCTAATGGAGCTTGACAAGGGAATGGAGGATGCAGTTGTGGTAGAGGCTAGTGGGATGTCACTTGGCATGTCACTCTTCGTTTGCACTTTCTCCCCAATTACACCATTTCACATTTATCCCCAAGAAAGTGTAAATAGGGGTTTTACAGTGAATTATTTGACATGTCATGTTGATGCACAACCTTTTAGATGGCTCTGTGCCATTATGTGAGGACTGGAAATTTCGAAGTTAGTTGAAAGGAGTTATTTCTGAGCCTATCTTCATGAGAACAGTTGTTCTATTTATTTAAAACTCTGCCTATAGTGTTTAATGAACGATGGAATTCATCTTGTATACTTGCATCAGTTAGTGTATTTTGTTTCATTGCATTTCATATTGTATTTTCCATTTGGGTGAGGAAATAATTTTTTGTTGTCCACCTATTGATTACGGAGTTTTCCTGGCATTGTGTTGTTGCTGAATATATTTTATGTATATGTGATATTTTAATGTNCACCTATTGATTACGGAGTTTTCCTGGCATTGTGTTGTTGCTGAATATATTTTATGTATATGTGATATTTTAATGTGTGTTTAAATTTTTGTGTTTAAGGATTTTTTTTTTCTTTCTTTCTTTCTTTCTTTCTTTCAGTATACATAAAAGTGAACCGTAAATTTAGTTCAAATTATATCACTAACAGCTCACATGTTGCATTTAATGTAGTAATTTTTTGTAATTGCTTGCCAATCTTAAATACATACATACATACATTTAATATTGGTTTCCTAAAATTATGAGCACTAATTGATATTGAAATATTGCCTGTAGTTGTTTGTAGTATAAACTCGAGTTTGGCTGCATTTTGGTGCATATGTTGTGTTAACATTAGTAAAGGGATGTGTATTGCTGCTTTGAACGCAGTCAAGCCCACGCTCTCATATTCATTATGTAACATATGTTATGTTAGGTGGTTAATTTTAGTACAATGTTCTATGGTTTCTGTATTGTTGGCTGGAAGAAGTGGACAATAATTCAGTCTATCGCAAGAGTTTTGTTTTTGCATATGGTAAATTGTAAGCCATAAATTTTACGTACGTGTACATAATTTAAATGTATATTGTGAGTACGAGCATTCCCTTGTTGCATTTTAAAGCATAACAAAAGTGAACTANATGTACATAATTTAAATGTATATTGTGAGTACGAGCATTCCCTTGTTGCATTTTAAAGCATAACAAAAGTGAACTAAGTGAAAGCTATAAAGTTGTAATCTAATATTCCAAAAAAAGCATGTAAATATTAATGCAAATAAAAGTGTTACAAAATGCACATCAGAAATTCTTTTATTTCCAATATCTCAATTTCAAATTCCAAATCTCACTCGTGTCTTCATTCACACACATGCCATCCTTTCATTTGTCAACTGAGACGTGTGGCCCAAAGGACATAAAGAAGATTTAGGTAAGCTCTTTCTGATAGTAAACTAAAATCATCTAATTTTAAACTTGATGAAATTATATTTATCAAGTTTCTTTATGCATGCTATCATGCAACTCTTTGTTATATCAACCTTTTTTCTTGTATACTTAGCATAGTCGTAATTTTTAATGCCAGGCCACTTTTTTTGGCGTTTTGTTGGCTGCGATTTCTGAATGCAGTTTTAAACAGGTCTAAAATCATTCCTAACTTGCCAATCTAAGTTGTTGCTTTAAATTACACTACCTTAAAAACCATAGTATTTATGTTAATGTGCATGTCGGTGACTTTCTTTGTCATTCCTTATCCTTCCTCTGCACTTGGTAGATTCGTAGGCATGGCCGGCGGCATCCCGGCGTTAGGGCAGGAAAGGGGGTTACTTAGCTACAGTAACTAGTACAGTGAAACAAGCTTGTTTATCTAAGCAAAGACCCTAGTCCTCACCCCGTAGTTGGGGAAATTCCTACTGCCCTCGCCTTACACTGAGTGGACTCCGCAACTTCCAAACACTTGCTGTTGGCTGCCTTGTGGGATCACATTTTGCACCCCTCTTGTGGCTGGAGTCCTGGAGAGCAGAGGTTCGGGTGTCAGTCATGTATATACCTGGAAGAAGGAGGAGGCTGCTCCCCAGAGAGGGTCCTCATCCAGCACGACCTGCATCTGGCACGTGCCACATGCAGTTCCTCTGCTGCCTCCAATCCTTCCGAAGAAGCAGTCTACCTTCACTCGGCCCGCTAACGTCACTAGGGTTGTCAGACTACTTAATGTCACACCTTCCTGTACCCCTACCAGGGTACCCACTCGCCCATCGCTCGCAAGCGCGCCTCCTAATGCACAACACACTATAATAGAAGTGGCCAAACCCAGCAACGTAGGCCCCAAGATAAACCCCGTACGAGTGGCGACCACAGCTTCACCGTCGCCCGGGGGCGAAGAGCCTTGGCGCCGCCCTCCCGCTGCCTGACCCACTGAGGGAGCGTGGCAATTTATATTATTTATGGAACCAACTCAAAGGTAAGATGAATCGTATGACTTGACGGGAATATATTTAATCATTCCGTATAAAAATTGCAATAATCAAGTGGCATCTCGTGTTTAGTGTCATAAATTACACATTTATTTTGGACTGCACCATCAGGAAATTCAAAGCAGTACACTTAGCTTGTTTATGCCTTTAAACTCCTGTAGATTTAATCCTGTGAAACGTCTTGCTTGGAGTAACCGTCACATTGCTGGTAACTCAATTACGTATGTACTAAAAAACTTAATACCTGTTTTGATTTGTTTTTTTTATGTATGTTAGGTTTGCCTACTATATATGTAATCACATTATTAATAATTTTGAATGCTCTTTCTTTTTTTTACATTAAATGCCTCTTCATTTTCATGTAGGATCATCATTGCTTGCTATGGTGAAGTACTTCCAGGTCGCTACTAATAGCTGTGGCTCGGAATTGCCAGTACTTTGCCCCTCTTCCTACTTCCACTACATTTCAGCTGCTCTTGGTTGGACCAGGTTAGGCGCGCATGGAGTTNAGTACTTTGCCCCTCTTCCTACTTCCACTACATTTCAGCTGCTCTTGGTTGGACCAGGTTAGGCGCGCATGGAGTTACAACTGCCTGCAACACCATTGTTAGTTCTGGGATATTTTGAAGATCTGCCAAAAAAACATCTTGCGNGCATGGAGTTGCAACTGCCTGCAACACCATTGTTAGTTCTGGGATATTTTGAAGATCTGCCAAAAAAACATCTTGCATGCTGGTCACAACTTGTAAAATATTTTGTGGCAATAACTAACCCTTTCAGACCCATTTTAACTTTTAAGTTTCTGATGTTTCAAACAATAAAGTTTTGCGTCTGTGCCGTACCTTAGCCGATAGAACACTTGTTCGTTATCGCAGCCAATGAGCTGTGGGCTTTGTGTTCAGTTATGGTAATGTGAACCACTTGTAACCTGTAACTGTAGAATGGTTTTCAAGTGAGTTACCCCACAGGGAGGATCATTGGACATTGAGCCTTGCAGTGCACAGTACCCAAAAAATAAAACTTTGTGTGTGTGTGTTAATGTACATAAGTGTGTACATTGGGTGTGACTGGGTTAAGAGAGGGGGGGCGGGAGAGGCAACGTGGGCCAAACCAGCCCCATCAGTAGGACCTACAGCCTCCAACCCCCACCAAGCATATTCTTGAAGTTTCAAGTGCACAAAGTGGATTGCTGCAATCTGTATGAAATGCGCAGTCGGGGCCATCGACAGACCCTAAGGGTCCAGGGACAAATAATTTTGTTGGGACCCTGTTTTCTAGTTTGATGTACAACTTCTCAAACTCTTTACATTCCTTAACAAGGAACCTCAACCACTGTGCACCTTTAGGTATTTATTTATATTGTTAAATGAATAGTAACATTCACATGTACTTACATAAATTTTAAGAAAATTAATTAATTTCTTCCAAGACAACTTTGTTTCCAATCAGTTATGCACAATAATTTTCTTCCACTCAGTTTAAATACTAGTTCTTACTTATCTTAAATTTTATATAATATTGCTCTTTTCTTTCGATTTGCCTGTATACTTTCGTCCAAAATGAGAATAAAAATCTTGAAGCTGCTGTAGGCCTCTCTGGTGCCCAGGTCCTGGGGATTTTGCCTCTTTTTCCCCTGTGCCCCCTCTCTGTGGGTCTATGCACCTATCTGCCTACCTACCAAACAGCTCTGAGGATTGTGCCTCTAAGATGGAGTGAAGGGATTTGGTTGGCTCTTAACGTCTAGGTCTTGAGTGGCGATGAGGGTGAAGCGAGGTGAGCATGGAGCAGCGCTGGAATGCAAGGGCAGGGGAAACGGGAGAATCCCAACAAAAGCCACCGACCAGCTGCATAGTTTCCATGTGTGAAAATCCGGGAGCGACCCTGATAGGAATTAAACCCGGTTCATTTAGGTGGGAGGCGAGTGGTCTGAGCGCTACACCACCGCGGCCTGGAAGATGCTCCTGCATGACATCGCTGCTGTGTGAGTTCCGCTTCTCTTAAAGATGCTCCTGAAGATGACGACGGCCTGCATGCTGTGGGTTTCGTGCTCCATCGTGCATTCCTAGTCCTGCACCGACTGCAACAACATTGCCCACCTCTTCTGGGTCAGCTGTGAACCTGTGAACCTGAGAACTAGTAATGTCGCAATCCAAGCACTGCTGTGGTGAGTACCTGCGAAGAACAACATACAGTAGAACCTCACTGTGGCAACCTCTTATTAACACCATCTCTCTAAAAAAAAAATGCCTATTTTTGAAGAACCATGAAAAATTCTGTAAAAAAAGAGGTTGGCAATTTGAGGTAAATCAGCTGAAAAATAAGACACTACACATTGTGTTTCTCCTGTCAAACACTGTACTCCCAAGTAGTGAATATCTAAAAATCGATACCACCCCCATTTTGATGTATATCGGTCAGGTGGGTTAGAATGTGCCAAACCTTCTGTTAAGACAGTTCCTCGCTAGCAACCCTATTTCCGGAAACCATGAGGCGTCTCGACATCTTGACCGTGGGGTTCTTCTGTATCTGTCTGACTGCCTATTGGCCTGAGTTAAGCAGAGTTGTGAAATGCTGACCCTCCTTCAAATTTAGGTCCGAAGCTAGTTCTTCATCCACACATATTGGATTTGACATGACCACTTGCCAATTTAGAAATAAATTATCTACATCAGGCTCAGAAATCATTTTGAAGCTCACTCTGCAAGAAAAAGGTAGTTGTTGATAGGCGAGGAGAATATAGAAACTTGAAATTGTGCCTTATCCATAAGTTGTTTTTATAAGTTGCAGTGAATGTTTATTTCAATATCAATTGGTAGTTGGAGAGAGCAAATGCAATATAACACACTTTATTTTGTTATTGATGTGTAGCATTACAAGTGGAACCACGTTTCGCCATTGTAGACCATCACATAAAGAATTAATTCTTTTTTGGTCCAAAAGTTGTGACAGTATGTATAATGAAATAGCTTCATTTAGAAATGTTTATTTCACAGTTATTGGCCTTTGAAATGTAAGCTCTACAGTATAAGCCGTATTTCTTTTTTTACAACAAACCTTGCTTGTATTAAGTTGAAGGTCCAATACTCATGACAGAATTAGGAACACAGTTATTTTCAGAAAGTCTGTCAGGTAAAATTTGGTTAATTTTGTGATGCAAATATGTATTACATGTCTAGGAGTTGATGCTAGAACTTTTATGCTTGAGTTCGTGCGTTTCAATTTAAATTAATAACTTGTGCTAAAACACCATTCCATTTCAATTTTTTTTGTTCATTGCAGTGATGGATGCACTGGAACAAGAATGGCCAATTTACATAATAAATACGTGAGGTATCGTTTCATTGAGGAAGCTCAAGTTCACAGTCATTTTTGCCAAATACAACACTGCTATTTGTATAGTGGGAGGGTTTGGATGGCTCTAACATCAAAATCTTGGGAGCAGATGAGGGTGAAGCGAGGCGATTATGAAGCATCACCACAGTGCAAGGGCAGGGAAATAGACACCCCTGAGAAAACCCACCAACCAGTGGCATTGTCTGGCATGATTCACACGTGTGAAAATCTGGGTGAGACACCCCCCCCCTGGATTCAAACCAATTTCGCCTATTTGCTGCACCATCGCGGGCTCCTCGTTGCTATTTGATTATTTTTAAAAATTAATACAGAGTACTTATTACAGTAATCTCATAAAGGGAAAAAAAAACACAAATATTTAAGTTTTTGTGTATTATTAAATAGATGTGCATGATGCAGTCTAGGGGTGAGATCATCACCAGCACTCCCATTCTCTCATAAAATGACGTAGGTTTCCTTGACACGCATGATATTTGCTACAGCAAGCTTGTGCATAGTGATGCAGTTGTTTGTAAGTTAATGTTTTCAGAAAAGACANCACGCATGATATTTGCTACAGCAAGCTTGTGCATAGTGATGCAGTTGTTTGTAAGTTAATGTTTTCAGAAAAGACATTAGGTGTCATTATCATGCATGTATTTTTTTTTGTCACCATCTTTTATTTGTGTAAGAGTGAATGCCTTGAACTTTTTGTACTTGTTTGTGAGCAAAGCTCACCGCCTTCAGAAATGGTGTGGTAATCAGTTGGTATAGGTCTTGACATGGTTACTTTACAGTAGAATTTTACTGTTGAGTTGTGTGAAATATTTACCAGTGATGGTCGGGAAGAAATGTTTACCTCTGAGTGCAAGAACTGCATTAACGGAAAGTATATTTAATTTTATATTGTATCACAAAAGTGGCTGTGTATCAAGTTGTTCTAAATTGAAATTGTTGCCAGCATGGGATCTTCAGCCAAGAAGATTGTACCAAACCAANGCTGTGTATCAAGTTGTTCTAAATTGAAATTGTTGCCAGCATGGGATCTTCAGCCAAGAAGATTGTACCAAACCAAAGCAGCGGTGTATGGCCACTGCCCTAAAGTGAAAAACAAAACTGAAAGTGAGGAAAGATAGATATACATTTAAAAANGCTGTGTATCAAGTTGTTCTAAATTGAAATTGTTGCCAGCATGGGATCTTCAGCCAAGAAGATTGTACCAAACCAAGGCAGCGGTGTATGGCCACTGCCCTAAAGTGAAAAACAAAACTGAAAGTGAGGAAACATAGATATACATTTAAAAANAGCAGCGGTGTATGGCCACTGCCCTAAAGTGAAAAACAAAACTGAAAGTGAGGAAACATAGATATACATTTAAAAACATATGTCAAAACCACACTACATTTGCATTGTTATTTTTAAGCACTAAGTTTAAATTAGGAGTAAATAATTTTTGTAATGCATTTTTAAGGTTAGGTGTGTGTTGCAAAAATTTTTATATTATTCTGGCCAAATGTTTCTTGTTGATTATTATTTGGTAATTTAGTGTTTAAAACTTTTAGGCCATTCACGATAAAGTGAGCACTTTTGAAAGCTCTCTCATTTGGAATAATAGACAATAAATACCATATATTTTATTTTAGCCTTAGACGTTAACTTCTGAGTGGCGTGGAATACACACACACTGTTTATTACTTACATGGCAATTTTTATTTAAAAAGGTTGTTAAATAATAAAATTGTCTGAAATAAATATTTAACTATGTCCTCAAAAGTGCTCAATTTTATTTTTCCTATTTATAAATTATATTATTTAATTAATAACTAATATGAATAAAGACAGAGAGACCCTTTGCCATGAACATCATATAAGTTGGATTGCAGTGAGGCCATTTTTTATTATTTGCATTTTGGCTGAAACTCGCCATTCCAAAAAATATAAAAAGTACAAGCAGTTCATTTAAGCCAGCCTTCATTATAGTTGTATTACAGCCTCCATCATCAGTCTAGTTATAATTGAAATTTGAGTCACCAAACTCACAACTTCATTGCTATATCATACTCCTGTAGAAATAAAATTCATCGGAAAGTAAAAGCCATCACCTCTGAAAAATATTTACGCTGGAAGGAAAATTATCATCACTGCAGCAGGACTTAGATAGAGATAAATACACTCATCCCAAAAAGTATTGGCACGCCATATTGTAGAGCGGCTGGTTATGAAGAAAGGAGTGTGTGTCAGTAAACAAAACCTGTAATTACTCTGTTGTACAACATAAAAATACATTGCTGTGCAGAACCCACTAATGCTACTTTTGTTGGTCTAGGACGTTTCCTTCGGAAAAGCCTCTACACTGGATATTTACCTTGCAAAGTATTGGAGCAGGGAGTGGTTTCTTTGCGCCATCCAACACAGAACCCACACGAGGTTGTTTACAGGTNCCTTGCAAAGTATTGGAGCAGGGAGTGGTTTCTTTGCGCCATCCAACACAGAACCCACACGAGGTTGTTTACAGGTCATTCGCTAGTCTCGTGCAGTGTTATGCGGCGGTAGTCTCCACAAGTCAGAAGCAAAAGGAGCATTCGGTGTCACGTGTAAGCGTTGCTGCATTCACAAGGAGCGTTACACGATTGGAGGAGAATTTTCGGTCAGATGTACCACAGTAAGGGCAATCGTTAACGAATATAAGGAGACTTGTGCAACAGAATATAGGCTTCGATCTGGGCGCCTGAGCGTACTCGTAACCCGAGAGTGTAAAAGAACCCGCAATCTTGTGAAGGAGGGACCCTATAAGAAGGGCGGAATCGATTGCTTCAGGCGTACAGCCAACATCCGAGGAGACGGTGAGTGCCCAAACTGTACAAATTATTTTTAATGGGGCTAATATTCATGGTAGATCTCCCAATATATTTTGGAGATGAACAGTTAGAAAATGTTGAAGTTTGCTAAGGAACACATCTACAAGTTGATAGAGTTTTGGAACGCTGTCAATATTTTCTGATTGGTCAAAGTTCATTTTGTCCGGATCCGATGGAAAGAAGAAACCGTGGCACAAGCCCGAGCACGTAATTCAAATTCAGACACATTCTTCCAACGGATAAACATGGAGGAGGAGCTGTAATGGTTTGGGGACGTACGGCAGCTTCTAAAGTTGGGAATCTAGCTGTAATCCAAGCTACAACAGACCATATGAAACACATTGATGTGTACACGTCACTAACTGTGTCATTCATCACACGTGTAATGGGGACTTCAAGGGGTCTTTCATTTCCAGTATGACAATGACCCAAAGCACACCACCATGAAATCTCGAGCATTGTCACTATACGACGCTCCACAGTTGGTTCGTACCCCACCACAAACCCAATTTGAACCCAATAGAGCATCTGTAGGTACAGCTTGATGCAAAAATTTGTAAACATTGCTTGTTCAAAATAAAAAAATTGGTAGAGTACTCCTAGCGGAATGGTCTAAAATCACCTCAACGGTGACACAGAACTTGATCGACGGCATGCCGCAGCATCTGGAAGCTGTTATAAATGCCAAGGGTATGCACACTGACTAACAAAATGTGCATACAAGCGAAGGGTGTNGCAGCATCTGGAAGCTGTTATAAATGCCAAGGGTATGCACACTGACTAACAAAATGTGCATACAAGCGAAGGGTGTTGTATTTTGTGTGTCAGTATTTTTTGCTGTGCAGACTGTGGTCTGTTTTCATTTAGTGACCGGGTTCGTTGACGTTTCATTTCTCTCGCCTCATTGGTATTATTGTGGCAGTCGAATATGAAATTCTCATGGTCCGTGAATTGAAAATGTTCATATTCGTCAAGATCATGTGTTCGCTTCACCAATTTCGTTCAACGAGTACTTGCCAAGGTGTAGTCGTAATAGTTGACTGATGGGTCCACGACAGGAAAAATAATTTCAAATAAATTTTGCACTTGATCGATATCAGCTTTATTTGTTTGTGTATTGTATTTATTTGCTATGCACGGGCAATCTGTGCAGAAATATAATTTATGTCGATTACTCCGGCAATTACAGGTGTTTTTTAATTTAAAATATGTGGCTTTCTTCATAACCAACCACTGAAATGTGGGTGTGCTAATACTTTGTAGGGCGACTGTATAATTGTGTGATTCAGCAATAAATAAAACATAAAATTTCTGTAGGGAAATCAAAGTAAACAGAGGTTAACAGTTACTATTTACAAACAGTAGTAAAAAAATCTGCCCTTAAAGGTACTAGTCAAATATCTTTATATTACTACAAAAACTGATGTATATAGTAAACAAAGATCAAAACTTATTAGTTATGTGTTTTCGCATCTTAAAGCAGTGAACTAGTACCTGTATTGCCCATTTATCTACATTTACATTAACTTAACTGCTGAAGATAATAGAGTTTGGTTATTTATACTTTCCCCCCCACTTTACACCATTTTACATTATTTGTCACTAGAGAAGTGTAAAATAGGGGTTCTACTGTAATTAAATTGGCACAATAAGTACTGGGGANTTTACATTATTTGTCACTAGAGAAGTGTAAAATAGGGGTTCTACTGTAATTAAATTGGCACAATAAGTACTGGGGAAGAAACGTTTCTTTGACAGAGGTTTGCTAACTCTGTATTAATTGCGAGCACCTGGGGCTGTCTATAAATTTCAAGACTGGAGAAGGCATTGCTTCATTCAACTTCACCTATCACGTTTGCTTGAATATGAGGCATGCATTTGTTAGCTGTTGCATGCATTGTATTATGTACGTAAGTCTTTGAACAGTTAGCAACATGGGTTTTAATTTGCCACGTTTATTCACGTTATGTTGTGATATAATGGAGAAGCTCGTCACGTTTTACTAGCGTAACACCAAACATTTTGAAAATATCAGCGGACTGTACCTACTGTTACATTCCAGCTGATGTAAATTGGTCACCACATTTATCATCTTCCAGTAGGTTAAGGCAACCAACACCTAGATAGGGCGTGTGGGTTGTATTGTACTTACCCCGAGCACAGCCAATGGGAACAGGCGACAAGCCTGTAATGTTTACTTTCTTTCCTAACCTAACCTCGTATATCACAACCATACTTAAGCAGACCGTACTTCAAAACCAACATTTTCTATCAGAAAAGCTTAAGAGTCATCTTTACCTTGTTGGCTAGCGTGTTTAGAAATCAGTGACTAGTTAAGAAGACAGACTCCCTTATGATGTTATAGCACTAAGTGCATTTGGTCTCGGGGCCAAACTGCGGCCACACACATTAGTAACAGTTTGACGAGGGTTGGCAATTGTAAACTCAGGCCAAATAAGGCATCCATGCCATGAATGTTGTTGAGGATCTGTCATCTTCCTTTGCAAATGTGCATGTGGTGTTCTCGAGACACTATACAGGTGGCGCAAGGCAGCCGCTTCACCTCCTCGTGGCGCCAAACAACCAGTAACATTGAGCACCTCATCCATTGTCATCCCTTTGTCTGTCATCTGAATGTGTCCTTCATTTTTTATAAGTCTGTAACGTCTGACAAAAGATTATTCTTTGGGTTTAGTTTTCAGTAGACATACTAGAAAACTCTTGTTGAACTGAGAGTAAATAATTTAAATTTTACATGCCATTTGTAGACACTTGATGCCTATTTTCCTGGTTTATGCTGTTTTGGGGCTTATATCATTTTGGACATACATAAACATACTAATTGTGTATACATACCAGGATGCTGTGTTAATTGTGAATACATACCAGGGTACTGTGTTAATTGTGAATACATACCAGGGTACTGTGTTAATTGTGAATACTGTGTTATTCGTTACTGAAAATTTTACTTGTATTATTTGTAGTTCCAGATGAAGTACTGGCTTCAAGAACAAAGCAAAGCAATTTCTATCGTTTGGTGTCAACATACAGAAGGTACGGCCATAGAAAATCTGACGTGAATCCAGTGAACTTCGGTGTAAAAAGGTTGGTAGGTAGTGCTGATTTAACTATAATACTTGGTGCAAATATTTAATTTTCATTTCACTACAGATTTGAGACTTCTAGAACAACACCAGAAACATTTGAGGGGTAGAATGCAGGGTAGTACTGTGTTAGGTATATTCCTATTGAGTCCTAGCGGTATGATACTTTTTCTTTAAAAGCATGTGGGACATAAATTAATGATATAGAGATTAACTGCAGTTTACAATTTTATGTAAACCTATTGCAAAAAACCAAGAAAAAGCACTCCTACTTAATTGTTTTTACTAACTTTTTGAGCAAACATTCTACCAGTGTGACATTTTTCTGTCAAGATATTTCTGGTGCTGTACATTTTTGTCTCTCTTTGCAGTGCGAGATATTGTTGCTCAGAAAGTTGGCAAGAAGCATTATCTAGAATTTCCCTTTCTGATTTTTTTAATGTTGGCTGCTAAAAAAGTCATTGATGTATTTCTAGTTAATTTTTGTCCAGTGCTTTTTAAGGCCATACGTGTAATCAATATACAGTACCTNAAGTCATTGATGTATTTCTAGTTAATTTTTGTCCAGTGCTTTTTAAGGCCATACGTGTAATCAATATACAGTACCTACTTCATTCTGACGTGAGTCCAAACTCACGGGTCTCCGCGACCGTTCGCCGCGCCACAGTACAACAGCAGCCCCGGCCGAGCACCGTGCCGACGACAAGAACGTAGGGTGAGGCCGTCAGCAACGGTATCTCAACTATGTTTGAGAAAGCACCCGCTTCGCCCGGCACCGCGCGAGTCAGCTGATGGTCCCACTTTGATCCGACCACGTGGGCGACACCAGGACAGCCTCGTGGTTCGGATCCCAACCGACCGGCATATGTGCTCACACCCAGCGCTGCGCCGTCAGGGTGTTGTACACATGAAGGCGACACCAGGCTTCGTAACGCCCCTGATCAGGATGCATACGAGCAACCAACACCATTGCGCAACACAAAGTGTGTAAGTGTGGCAGTGGCCCCCGAAAGCAGAGCCTAATCATTCCCATTTCACCCTAAGTGTATAGGACAAGTGAACTGTGTTTCCAAACGTAATTTAAAATTGTCAAAGTGAAGTACCAACGACTTCCTACTTGGGGCACAGGCTTCACCCGTGCCAACCTAAGTTTAGCCTCCACAGGCATCACCTGACTGGGGGTAATTTTTGTTTATGTATTTTCTATTAGGTATAGTGAGTGTAAAAGTGTATATGTTTATTTTGCAGCAGTCAACAGGTTTACGGACTCAGATAGACACGTTTCCAGCACTGCATGTACGTAAACTTAACAATGTGAAAGTGCGTTGTCGTTAATAATTCAGTAACTTGTGTAGTTTATAGAACACGTTTTTGTTAGGGACAATGTTCAGTCTCAAATTAGCTAAGGGAATTTTCCCACCCATCCTATGTAATAATTTAGTGCTTAACCCTATTTTCACTTTTCTTTTACGCTTATGCGTTTCCGACTTACGGCGTCTTCACGGCAAGTGGCCGGAAAGTCGCCTGCTGCCATTGAGTCTGAAGCGGGCATTTATCGGAGCAGGCCGCGCAGTTCGCGACTCCCCGACAACTTCTTTGTCTACCATCACGAACAATAGTTTTTTCATCTTTTATCAACTGGTACATGTATTTAAGTTAACTTCATTGCCAGGGAGGAGTGTGTCTCCCCCTCCTACAGACTCAAGGCCCCAGGAGTGTAACTTCATCACGTAAATCCAGAGAGCACACTGTCATTTTCCCATTTCAGTCCCCCACAGGCGTAGTGCGTCGGGTCCGCTTAATGACGTGAGTATCGTCAACTGGTTTGTATTATCAAAACGTCAATAAATGACAACCCCAAGTTAAGTGTTTTGATTGCAGATCTTGCCTCTTGAAGTCATTTCGGGAGCTAGACCCACTCAACAACCATTTTCAGTGTAATATGTATTTGTACCAATGTTTAATTGCCACGTGGAGTGGCCTTACAACTCTACATTTAGCTAACTTAATACCAGCATAACTGTGTCCACCTCACAACAGGCACCCGCGGTGGGATTGGGCTGGCCGCGACTGCCCATGGCTGGCAACCTGTCCCACTGTAAATAATCCATCATCAGTTGAGATGTAGAGAATCGGTAGAACAGCGTAGCCACCTTCGGCCACGACCCACAACAGCAGAGCAACCGGTGAGAAATCTACAAGACGTCTGTGGGTAGTGTTTCCCCCCAGAACTTTGCACAAGTAATAGTGCATCTACGACGTCCCCACCATTCTCCAACCCCGACCTCACGTCTATTCTTTTGTGTGAATTGGATGGTATCATATATATATATATATATGTGGTATCATCCACTTGTGTGTACTTATAAAAATATTTAACCCAACATTTTTGTATGAATTCTTACTACTTCATTTAGATTCAACCAAATTGGGACAAGAAGACAAATAACCTTCACAATCCCCGGTGCCAAGCAGCAATAACATCATGCAGACTTTCAGAATGGGAGGGGTCAGTTGAACTGTTGCTCACTTTCAGGAAACTTTAGTCCAGTACGATTCAACCGCGTTGCAAAATATATGATCATCTGTTTTGTTTTCGGCTGGATGTGTGCACACCGTTCGACAGCCTACCCAGGCAGCCACCTTAACAGTTAAGATTGTCTCGTGGCCGACATCACTGTGCACCATCCATGCTGTAGTCGTGCTGTCCTTGACGGCAGGGAAGGAAACTGAAGCTCTGCGTGAANGGAAACTGAAGCTCTGTGTGAACACTCGACCAGGCAAGAGATTACTATTAGGTCACAATATTTTTCCAATAAACCATGACGAAAAAGAGGATAGGAGTTACATAGGGGTGGGCATTATTCCTGAGCAATGACGGTGGCCATTATCCTAGAATAATATTTGTATTTTTATATAATGTTCAAATTGTTCATGTAGAGGGTAAGTTGTTTTGTCATCTCGTAAGTGGCCATAGTAGATGGACATTGTAACTCATCATTTTGTGCCTGGCTCTGCATGAGATGCATTCTCTGTGTGCCCAGGGCTGCGCTGGAGCTGGACATCAAGCGCTACGGCCTCAGCGAGGATGAAACTGTCCAGTTCACAGGGATAGTTGCAGCACCTCGTCCATCTGGGACGGTACAGGAAGCCGTGCAGTTTCTAGAGAATGTCTACTGTGGCAAAATAAGTGCAGAATTTGAATATTTGGAGGTAACAACTGCATTAACATATTTTTACGTATTTGAAAGCTAGTAGTTGTGCAGAGCTGACAATAGGAAAAGTAGTAAGCTCATTGAAAAGTGTCAGATACTGTCAAGGTAATGCTGTATCGAGAAACGTCTACAAAATGTACATGTTATGTGAACCAGGGGCGGCTCTTGCCGATGGGTGCAGGGGCATGTGTCCTCTCAAATAAATTGTAACATGCCGCAGCAAAAAAAAAATGCTCTTACATACGTCTTTATTTCATGATGTNGCAGAGCCTAATCATTCCCATTTCACCCTAAGTGTATAGGACAAGTGAACTGTGTTTCCAAACGTAATTTAAAATTACGTCAAAGTGAAGTACCGACGACTTCCTACTTGGGGCACAGGCTTCACCCGTGCCAACCTAAGTTTAGCCTCCACAGGCATCACCTGACTGGGGGTAATTTTTGTTTATGTATTTTCTATTAGGTATAGTGAGTGTAAAAGTGTATATGTTTATTTTGCAGCAGTCAACAGGTTTACGGACTCAGATAGACACGTTTCCAGCACTGCATGTACGTAAACTTAACAATGTGAAAGTGCGTTGTCGTTAATAATTCAGTAGCTTGTGTAGTTTATAGAACACGTTTTTGTTAGGGACAATGTTCAGTCTCAAATTAGCTAAGGGAATTTTCCCACCCATCCTATGTAATAATTTAGTGCTTAACCCTATTTTCACTTTTCTTTTACGCTTATGCGTTTCCGACTTACGGCGTCTTCGCGGCAAGTGGCCGGAAAGTCGCCAGCTGCCATTGAGTCTGAAGCGGGCATTTATCGGAGCAGGCCGCGCAGTTCGCGACTCCCAGACAACTTGTTTGTCTACCATCACGAACAAGAGTTTTTTCATCTTTTATCAACTGGAACATTTATTTAAGTTTACTTCATTGCCAGAGAGGAGTGTATCTCCACCTCCTATAGACTCAAGGCCCCAGGAGTGTAACTTCATCACGTAAATCCAGAGAGCACACTGTCATTTTCCCATTTTAGTCCCCCACAGGTGAAGTGCGTCGGGTCCGCTTAATGACGTGAGTATCGTCAACTGGTTTGTATTATCAAAACGTCAATAAATGACAACCCCAAGTTAAGCGTTTTGATTGCAGACCTTGCCTCTTAAAGACATTTTGGGAGCTAAACCCACCAAACAACCATTGTCAGTGTTTTTCAGTGTAATATGTAATTGTACCAATGTTTAATTGGCACGTGGAGTGGCCTTACAACTCTACATTTAGCTTACTTAATACCAGCATAACTGTCCACCTCACAACAGGCACCCGCGGTGGGATTGGGCTGGCCGCGACTGCCCATGGCTGGCAACCTGTCCCACTGTAAATAATCCATCATCAGTTGAGATGTAGAGAATCGGTAGAACAGCGTAGCCACCTTCGGCCACGACCCACAACAGCAGAGCAACCGGTGAGAAATCTACAAGACGTCTGTGGGTAGTGTTTCCCCCCAGAACTTTGCACAAGTAATAGTGCATCTACGACGTCCCCACCATTCTCCAACCCCGACCTCACGTCTATTCTTTTGTGTGAATTGGATGGTATCATATATATATATATATATGTGGTATCATCCACTTGTGTGTACTTATAAAAATATTTAACCCAACATTTTTGTATGAATTCTTACTACTTCATTTAGATTCAACCAAATTGGGACAAGAAGACAAATAACCTTCACAATCCCCGGTGCCAAGCAGCAATAACATCATGCAGACTTTCAGAATGGGAGGGGTCAGTTGAACTGTTGCTCACTTTCAGGAAACTTTAGTCCAGTACGATTCAACCGCGTTGCAAAATATATGATCATCTGTTTTGTTTTCGGCTGGATGTGTGCACACCGTTCGACAGCCTACCCAGGCAGCCACCTTAACAGTTAAGATTGTCTCGTGGCCGACATCACTGTGCACCATCCATGCTGTAGTCGTGCTGTCCTTGACGGCAGGGAAACTGAAGCTCTGTGTGAACACTCGACCAGGCAAGAGATTACTATTAGGTCACAATATTTTTCCAATAAACCATGACGAAAAAGAGGATAGGAGTTACATAGGGGTGGGCATTATTCCTGAGCAATGACGGTGGCCATTATCCTAGAATAATATTTGTATTTTTATATAATGTTTAAATTGTTCATGTAGAGGGTAAGTTGTTTTGTCATCTCGTAAGTGGCCATAGTAGATGGACATTGTAACTCATCATTTTGTGCCTGGCTCTGCATGAGATGCATTCTCTGTGTGCCCAGGGCTGCGCTGGAGCTGGACATCAAGCGCTACGGCCTCAGCGAGGATGAAACTGTCCAGTTCACAGGGATAGTTGCAGCACCTCGTCCATCTGGGACGGTACAGGAAGCCGTGCAGTTTCTAGAGAATGTCTACTGTGGCAAAATAAGTGCAGAATTTGAATATTTGGAGGTAACAACTGCATTAACATATTTTTACGTATTTGAAAGCTAGTAGTTGTGCAGAGCTGACAATGGGAAAAGTAGTAAGCTCATTGAAAAGTGTCAGATACTGTCAAGGTAATGCTGTATCGTGAAACGTCTACAAAATGTACTTGTTATGTGAACCAGGGGCGGCTCTTGCTGATGGGTGCAGGGGCACGTGTCCTCTCAAATAAATTGTAACATGCCGCAGCAAAAAAAAAATGCTCTTACATACGTCTTTATTTCATGATGTAAGTTTACGAGTTACTAATTTGATCATTAAGTACGTACTATATCTCTTAGGCTATGAATAGTGTCTCCTTCCTTTAGGGGCAGGCAGTGCTTTTCCCCTCAGTTTTAGGGCACAGGTGGTCTCTGCCCACAATGATGTATGTTTATCACGTACTGAAGGCACATGAGACATCTTGGAAATAGCCGACTTGCAGCAGAATTAGGGCACAAGCTGCCTGCGTCCATACTCTTCAGCCAGTGCTACAACAGCTGGATAGATGGCAGCTCTGTCTCACTTGCAATACTTTTTTGTTTACTAAGCCATGGCAGTAATGTGTTTTCTTACGTAATGCAGTATGTACTGTTGCAGTGTTATATTCAAGGCTTCAGAATTTATGAGTATTTTGAAAATAACATTGCATCATATCAAGGTTTTCTAAGTTTGTCTCTTTTATTCAGTTTTTAATTTTTACTCGTACAGTATTTTTCTTGTTGCGTTATTGAACTGATATGAACATTCCGTATTTATTTNTCAGTTTTTAATTTTTACTCATACAGTATTTTTCTTGTTGCGTTATTGAACTGATATGAACATTCCGTATTTATTTAAAAAAAAATACATAAGCAGTTTGTGTTTCAAGATAGGCTTGAAATTAAGAAATTGGCTCCCCAAGACCACAATTTNAAAAAAAAATACATAAGCAGTTTGTGTTTCAAGATAGGCTTGAAATTAAGAAATTGGCTCCCCAAGACCACAATTTACTATAATGCAAATCTATCACACCCAAAATAAAAAACTATACACATAATTTTAGAAGAAAAAACAATACAGTTATCTGGTGTCAGGATATGATGGGGAAAACACATTTTGTTGCGTTTGTTATGTTCTTTTTGGTTCTAATGATACGTGAGCGACTACATGTTCTCGACCTAACACATCTAGAAGACAAGATCAATAAATTATTCAGGGAGCATGGTCACAGTGGCGCTTATACTTAAGAGAAATTATTTGTTTGACAATTTAGAAAAAAACAGAATGCACACTAAATAAAGATTATAGATTGACCTTGTTTGTGAACAACTTACCTTTTGTAACTACACAAGGTTTACTTAGTGCCGTAATTTCGACGAACACTTAACACGTATGCAAATGAGAAACCGCTGGGATCGTTCAAAGCCCGTCGAGGTACTGGCCACTGCGGATACATGCTAGAGTAGACACCAGCACTTGGTGTGGATGTGAAGTAACTGTTGGCTACGCATTATCTCGTGGCGACTAAGCACAAGTTAAGACTTTGCAATTGCCTGCTTTTAAGCATGGTGGAAATACTCAGTATATCTATGAAATATTGTTTTCTGTCAGGAGAAGAACACATAACATCCTCTTTTCTGGAAAATAGATGTGAGTTCGTGCCAACTATCATGCACAGCCTTTGATAACTTAAAACACGGGTGGATAAAGATACAGACGTGAGATTTTCACCTACTTGTTCAGCAAAATCAACTCTTAAAAAAGAGACTGAATTTTGATGAACTATTTCATGATGATATAAGCGCATCTGAGAAACATCTTGCTTGGCTGACTGACCATGACCACTGTCAACTAGTCAACAGCGCACAGCCGTGATAGGCTACTGGCACCAGCTGGTGGGAGGAGCTCCNCTGGCACCAGCTGAGCGACTGACTTCAAGCGGCCAAGATGTTCCGTGCCTAGCATAATAATGTGCTTTTCACAATTGACATCCAAAATTTGTACTTTTAAATCAAAAGACTGTTAAATCAGCAAGAAATTTTTTTTGGTATTATTGAAATTTTATTTTTAATATTTCAGGTATTACATTTAAAATACTTTGATTACAGGTAATATCCATTTTTATTCTTGTTTTACATACATAATTGAAATAGAGGTATGTTTGTATAGATCAGTAATGGGGAAATACTAACAAACTTTAATTTGATTTTTCACATGCAGTTCTGTTTAATACTTGCCGATTTGCATTATTTACATTTTCTACCTCTCAAAATGAAAATTAATATTTAGAACGAGGTATAGTAAGATGAGAATGAACTTCCTCCCGTACCCTTAGCATGGCAGCTAATGTGCTTTACGTGGTGATAGGAGTCATTCCAAAAAAAACAAGAAAAGAAGACATTTAGGAACTAAAATTCATTCCTGTACAGGATATTCATGGTAAAGTGAGTACTTTTAAAAAATTTTCATTTGGAATAATAGTCAATAAACATATTCTATTTTAGCCTTAGAGCCTTAGATGGTAACTTCCGAGTGCGGTGGAATATACACACTGTTTTTTCGATTTTTATTATGCGAAAATAAGACAACTGTCAAATTAAACAAGGTCTTGGATACACATACATAAAGTAGTGTAACCTGCTTATGAAGTATTGAATGCATTCTCAGGAAGAAGAAGAGCGAGAGTGGTTTGCAGAAAGAATGGAGAAGCTTCCGTCAGAAAACTTGGACAACGAGAGCCGTGTGTTGTTAGCAACAGAATTGCTGAAATCCCAGGCATTTGAAAAATTCCTGGCCACTAAGTTCGTCACACTGAAGAGGTACGGGGGAGAAGGAGCCGAGAGTATGCTGGGATCCATCATGGAAGTTCTCAGGGTCGCAGCTGAAGGTATGAACTCACATATGTAGTCATTGTTGCATAAAATACGTGATTTAAAATATTTTATAGTATTGCTAACAAAAGTTAAAATTTCTACCAGTAAAGTCAGTTATTGTGTAATGATTAAAATGTTTTGTACAGCTTAAAGAAATAACATCTTTCTATTGTCTGAACGTATGAATTGTACAACTTGTGTTTGAAATCTTAACACTTCATTATCAACTGACAATCATTCTAAACTTGTGTATTCTTACCGAGGAAATTTTGAGGAACGCTACCTGGGCACAGGACGATGATGATAATGAACTGTGTACAACAGATATTTCATAACAATAATACAGAAGCAATTGCACACGGTGTAACAGCATGCTCCAATGCCATATTGCACACACCTGCTTGTTGTTCATTTGTTTGTTTGGTCAGAACGACGGACAAGATGGCTCGCAAAGGGTCAGGCTGGAAAAACAAATTTGAAAGTTGTCTGCAGTGCACACAAACAAGAACACATATTTCTAAGAGATTTTTTTTCTATTTTGCTTTATTTTAGGTAACGTATCACTTATTTAAATCCATTCATTTTTTAACTGATGTTTGCGCAGTGTGCTGTTTGCCTTTCTTGTCCTTCTTCATGCCGGCTAAACTAGCAGGAACTGCCAGGAGTTGCTGGTTATTCTATTTCATAGCGACCTTGCTTTGGATCATAACAAATATTAGATTCTGAGTTTCGGATAAATTATGTACAAAAGATTGTTGAACTCGTAAATATTTGGTCAATTAACAACATTCAGAAACCAAATTTCTAATTGAAATAAAAATGACAGTTTAGATATTTTGATGCCTGTTTCAGCACATTGAATATTTGCACAACCTGAGAAATAATCTACTGCATAATTGCTTGGTGTTTTAATACACATATCATCACTCTTTTTTTTAACACACCTGGTGTGTATGTGTGTGTACGCGCTCATGTGCTATCTGTGGACCATGCTCTGGATCCGCTGATCTTCACACAATNCTCATGCGCTATCTGTGGACCATGCTCTGGATCTCCTGATCTGCACACTAGGGTCTACTTGTAATAATTACATTTCTAAGTTACATATGCTATGCTTTTCTGTTGTCGATATTTAATGACTCCTTTGCATTTCTGTGGATGTTAATGGAATAACTTTATACCCATATACACGCAGGCACATATTCACATGAGCAGGAGCAGATGGGCTGATCAGTCCCGTATTTGAGACATCCTGTGCAGTGGCTAGGCAACGGGCTGCCATTGTACCTTGAACAGGGCTAAGGTTTGAGCACCTTTAATTGTTTTTTTCCAGCAGTATTCTGTTCATTAATCCCTCAATTTTTATTTAATTTTATTCATGAAGCTTTTATCCATCAAGCTGTTATAAAACTGCTATTGTCTGATAGACATTAATCAAAGGAAAGCCTGTCACTGCCGTTCTTTCCGGTGCTCGAACTTCTCGTAAAACATGTACATCGCAATGCTTGTTTGACTCCTTTCCGTAGTGTTCTTGCGTGTGCATTATTCAGTCCGCTATCAGGAAGAGTTTGAACGTATGATCAGGTCATTGTGAATTCAAGTGCCACAGCAGAAGAAGTAGATTTGCAGAGTGATGGTGAGTCGCATGGTTTTTTTTTTTCCAGATGGTGTGGAAGACATTGTGGTAGGAATGCCCCACAGAGGTCGCCTCAGTCTCCAGACAGGCCTTTTGCGTTTTCCTCCCGTAAGGATGTTCCAGAAGTTCCGAGGCTTGCCTGAGCTGCCTCCGGATGTTGCAGCCAGTGGAGATGTTTCCACCCACTTTTGTCAGTATTGTACATGTGTATGTTTACTGAACACTATAAACTGCCATAACATTGACATTGCCATTATCGGTAATGTTCACTATTGTTTCCAAAGAGTGGCACTGTCGAAAAGAAAATATTTCATCTCCTTTCTCAAGGTTTTAATAATCTTTTCACACAGTCTCATTACTTTATTTTGCCAAAGCCACCAGTTCAAACCACTTTCTTCTCTGTGTCCCCTGGATCTTCTTTCCTTTGCACTTCATAGCCATAGTTTTCCCTCAGAGGTCCTTTCTCCTTTCCCAATCTTTTAGTATTTCACTCTAACTTCTATATCATTGAAGCCATTAACTCTTGCTCTTTCACTTATGCCATTTTTTTTAAATCTGAGGTGTCATTTCAAGGGTTAATATACATAGTACTATAATTTGAAAAAGAATGATGTAAAACTGAAGTTATCACTCACTAATAAATGCTCACTACGGTATTAAGTGTTATTTCTGTAGCTTGTTACATTATTTGCATTTAAATGTTTATGTACTGACGCGTGACGGCGCAGGGAGAGGGACGTCCTGGCAATATTGGGGGAGTTTTTAATTCTGCGCCAGGTCAGTTATGCGGGTTGGGGGTGGACTCTACTGCGGAGGCGTCTGTATAATGACTCGTCTGCCTTGCGCTGGCCCTTTATATAAGGTAGGGCGTGTTGGGCGCCTACTTGGTACGAAGTCTGTGAGGGCGAGGTGATGCCTCTGGGCGTTGGACACACAGGTTCAGGTTAGCTTAAAACTGGTGTCGCTCCCTTGCGGCAGATGCTGGGCCTGGCTGGTAGGCTTCAGCTCTGGTTGGAGGAGACGGCTAGGGATCGGGGCGCCGGCCGACTGGCGGGCACGTGTTCAGCTAGTGCTGGTGCCTCACTAGTGTCCTCCGAGTCGAGTGGGACCACTCCCAAGGGTTGCATGTACCCCTGGCGGAGTAGTTGAACGGCGGGGTGAGCAGCTTCGGGAACCCTAATTGGGAGGCCAAATAGGTTGGCAGGGAGGGTAGTGGAGTGAGGCTCCACTAATTGACAGGCGGCTTGTGCTCTCTCCCGTGGAGACTTGTAGCTGAGGGCTGGTGTAGGTTGATTACCTAGAGGATGGCGAGATGCAAGGATAGCCGCTGTCCTCTGGGTGTTCCTCCCGCTCCCTCGTCGGTGAGCGAACGTCATAGACAGGAGAGGTGCTAATGTTCATCCTGTAGAGTGCGGCAGGCAACAAACCCCTAGCTAAAGTGTACTTCAGAAGTACCTGGGCCAAGTCTCATCAGGCCTGGCACCCCCTCCGACGAGTTTATACGCTCTGGAGGGAATGGATTAGCTGACTTGGCCCAGAAGCTTCGTCATGTGTCTTTACAGTGGTTGGGGCTCTACCGTACTGGCGCACCAGGTACCTTTACATACCGGGTCCACAGTACGGGTGGCCGTCAAACTTGTTCTTGCGTGTGACGTACGTTCAGTCCTGGTTAGGGGCTGCCCGCGGGCTAGTCCTGGTTGGAAACCTGGAGATGAGTGAACTGGGTGCCAGTCGAGTCTACAATCGGAAGAGAGAGGAAGCTGCTCGGTAGAAGGGAACCACCTCCAGATCTACTGGAGGACACAAGAACCTGATTTGACACGTCACACGTGTTATATCACCACTGCCTCCCACACCATCAAGGAAACCAGTAGTTCCACGTGAGTCCTCAGTAGCAGTCAAGGTGGTCAGACGCCGGAACTTGTTGTCTAGCTACACCCAATCGCGAGTACCAACAAGCCCTACACTCACCAACGCACCTCCTCGAGTTCAACGCACCATGTCAGAGGTTCCAAAACCTGCCAACTCCACTCCCAGTAAAAACCCCGTCAAATTGACGACGTCTGCTTCCCAGCCATCTGGGGAGGAGGCAAAAGCACTGACGCCGGCCAACAAAAGAAGAACCCATTATGTAGGGCATCAATGGAATCTAGATTGTATTTAGCTAAGTTGTGGCAGACAAGAAGTTTCCTATGTTGAACCAGAGGGCAGAGATAAAAACAGATTTTTATTGGTCACCTAGTTCACCAAAATTGTTTACGTACCATATTATTCCTGCAGCGGCAGAAACAGTGGTTGTAGGGATATGGAACTGGTGATGATCAAGTAACGTGGTGGAAATTATGAAATTCGCTAGGTTTCACTAGCCAGTCAGAAAGCCGTTTTTCTGCAGTAAGGTTTTGTACTCCCCTTCCAACGTGCAGGCAGCGATCACAAAGTTTACCGCATTTGGAAAGGAACTATTTACAACTTTCTTATTCTGTAATGCCAACAGATTTCTTGACTCCCTCTGCACAGGCTTCATACACTGCTCTTGCAGATGTCAGGTAAGGAAAGGTGCGAGGTTTTGCACGTCTTGTTTGAATGCTTATTGCGAATTTGTGGGCGGGGAGAAGGTTCCCTCTATGCGCAGCATCCTTCTCTGTAGTCTTGTGAGTTAGTAGCACACCATTAGTGCATCTGATGTGCATACTTAGTGATTCCAGAATGGCGGAGCGAATGGTTGTGCTATCACAGATCAGGGCTTGTTTTTACAGTAATTTTTTTTCTCCCCTACCATTAGTGAATTAATAAATATTGGAGGTGTGTGAAGCCTGTCGAGTTCATCTTTCTGTGCATGCTGCTAACAATTTTGTTCATTTGAAACAGCAACTGATCATTTTTTTTATCACTTTGTCGACAGCGTCCTCAGTCGATGTTGACGTGGCTGGGAAGAAAATCCACGTCACAGTGCTGAACAACCCTTCCCACCTGGAGGTAATTCTTGGAGCATGATTTATAATAAACTGACCTTCACAAAGACTTCTCATAAACATATTTGTGTTCCTTTACATAAAACATTGTAAATTCCAGTTTTATGTAACTACTAGTTTTTAGCCTCATGTGAGTACAAGCAACAGGGATGATGAATTTGAAATACTGCAGCGTAGCCCATTTTTGTTTCGCCTAACATTCCATTTTATATTATGACAGTCCCTAAATAAATGTCCACCTTGCTCCTTCTTACAATCAAAACATATTGTCTGTATTCTATCTAAGTGCATTAATACAACTTTCATCAGTCATTCAAGATGTCTAACTTTTATCAGTTTTTTCGACAACAAACAGGAAAGGGTACAGTGTGTAGTCAGTCTGTACTTTCCTGCCGTGTTAACTACTTTCATCTGCCAGTGCAGTATGTAACTGTATCTCAGTGCACGTAGCATCCTTCTTTGGGTCGTGTAGAGCCACAAGGGATGTCCTCCTTCAGAGTTCACTTGCAGGGTTGAAGTCGTAAGGATCGAGAGGGTTCATTGCAAGGTAGGGTTCTGTCCTCGCTACTAGTGTATTGCATCGCCCCCAGACACATTGAGACCCCCACTGTGCTTCACTACAGCCCTGACGAGAGAGTATTGCTGCGACAACGCCCCAAGTTCGTTTGCGGGTGCTAAGTTGATGAGTACGCAGAGGTGCAATGGCGTGGCGGTTCCTTTAATGTGGATGTACCCATTCTTTTGTTGGCTGCGCAAAGCTCTGGGAGTGGGCCTCGCGTCTCACTGACACACTGTGTGCTGCTGCAGAAGTATCCGTATTTCCTGGGCTGCCGTCAATTACCGTAATACGTTGATTGGCAAACTGCTTCCTAATATGTTGTTAGTCAGTGACGCCATTTTGCTGGTGTCTGCAGTGGCACTTCAACTCTGTATTGTTAAGTGTTCTGTATCTACAGAACTTTTATTATGCAATTGTTATATTTGGACGTACATGAGCTGTGATGTTTCCGGTAGTTAAAAAAAAAACTAATGTTGCTTTTAGTTTTGTGGACATTTGGTTTTATTGTGTGTACGATATTGCATCCACGCACTCAATTGCAGCGGCCACCAACTAAGTTTTTGATGTACCTAAAGGCAGTAAAACAGAAAGTACAGTAAATTGGGGAATATATTACAAAATTAAAATGCTAAAATATGCATTGGTGTATCNCCCCCCTTTTTTCTCCTCTTTTGGCCCTAAGTTTGTTAACAAGTAATGGTTTTTTAATAACCTTTTAATAGTGATAAAAGTGTGAAATTGCCACATACGATAATAAATTATATTAAATAATGAAGTAATTTTTTGGTATTTGTCTTAATTAACACATGTTTCAGCATTGCTTACGCTAGTGTAACCTCCCTCCCCTCCCCCCTGGTTACATCACTGCAATATAGGAACTGAAGAACCCTGAGGAAATCTGCACATTTTGTGAAAATTTTATTATTGTACAGAGGCGAGGAACCAAATTACATAAAAACTTTGGATGATAAAGGTTGATGTGTTAAAAGTTCAGCGAGTTATAAACAGTTATGCTTGCCTAATCAATAAGATGTTATTTATCCTGCGAAAGTAAACCAATGGAAAAACAGTAAATGCCTTCAGTCATACATTTTTTTTTCTTAGGTCGTGAACCCAGTGTCCATGGGCAAGACACGAGCTAGACAGCAAAGTGTTGGTGATGGGGACTACTCATCAAACTCGTCCATAAATTGGAGCAGTAAAGTTATTAATCTGCAGGTGAGAAATTATTCAAATGTGTAACAGAAGGCATTGAGTGCCACAATACATTCTGCCATCCAAGTGGCCGAGTGGTTTGAAGACACTGACCACAAAGTGTGGATTCAATTTCTCACTAGGACAGAAAACTTTTTGTGCTTATGGACTGAGATTAGTTTCATGTTAGCTATCTTGTAAGTCAGTGTCAGTGCAGTATTTTGTAAGCTGTTTGTCTGTTATCTCCAGTTTATTAAGTGGTATATATAATTTGGATTGTTAAACCGTTGAATAATTTAACATGACATCTTAAAATATAAGTCTTAAAGTCTTGTCGATGAAGCTACCTTAGACTGCTTCACTTTTGAAGAAATACACAAGAGTATCTTCATTCTTCAGTCATAACCCAGAATTTTTTCTCTCTCCTATTTTTTTTTTTAATGTCTTAATGCATATTGGGGGAAATCTGTGAAGTAAAAACTAATTTTGAGTAAAATTTATGTGTTTTTTTAGAGAATTTTATTGGTATTGATTTGGAAAATTAAAATTTTCAAAGATATTTTATACATTTTTAATCAGTTTAAATATTTTGTGGTACATTAAATGCAAGAAAAATATTAAAATTGTATTTTTAGAGCTCTTTTCACTTGTTTGAGGGCTAGGAAACATGAAAATATGCCCATTAAGAGATAACCATTATTCACCATATACAAATAAATACTTTATATCACAATACCAGATAATCACTGTATTTAACATGCTGAAGCTTGGAAAACATTTGTAGCAGCACATTTTTGGAGTTGTGGGAAAACAAGTAAGAATCTCTAATTTTCAACTGTTATTTATTATGCAGTTGCCTTGTCTATTTGCAGTTACATGTTTTTAATATTACGGATATTTCATTATCGCTTTTCAACAGGTGCAACTTTACACATGTGCTGTAAGGATCACTTACAAAAAATGGTTCCTAATATGTTCACCAAGTGCCCTATATTCAAATGTAAAGTATTCAACAGAAATGTTTTTGGTTAGTTTAAGATATTTTAAACAAAAACTTAATGGATTAAATTTCAAAATAGCTTATCTTTTCAGTTTGTCTCTCTTTTTTTTTAATGGGCCATTTTGTGTGTTTAAAATTTGCAACCACTATCAGCTGTTCTCACATCTATGACTGTAATGGATAGTGATGCAAACAAACATCTTTGTTTCATTTTACACAATTTTTTTTTAATTAGTGATTCACCCTAAGTAAAAATGATCAGTCATTTGCAGCAGTACTTTTTAATTTAAGTAAAAGCATGGTAATGTTCACAACAATTAAATATTTTCATGTCGCAAGCCACACAGTATATTTGAAGTTGTAAATCTCCCTTCTGGTTGCATATTAAAGCAGACTTGGTTGTTTTCAAATCACTTGCCGACGTGCATCTTGCTGTAAGTCAGCAGTGAACATGTGCTGCAGATCCATGGAGACGCTGCGCTCGCCGGCCAGGGCGTCAACCAGGAAACACTTCAGCTGTCGGCGGTGCCGCACTTCGAAGTGGGTGGCTCCATTCACATAGTTGTGAACAACCAGGTGGGCTTCACCACCCCGGCGGACAGAGGCAGATCATCGCCGTACGCTTCGGATGTCGGCAAGATGGTGTCGGCCCCCATCTTGCATGTCAATGGCAATTTCCCGGAGGTACTAAGATAACTCCAGTTTTAGATGGGTGTCAATTGTATTGTATTTCTTTATATTGACGTATTCGTAATTGTTCTATGAATTGCTCCCAAGTGAACATTTAACCCATTCAGACCCAGCATACACAGTTTTGTACGTAATGCAGTAAGGTTTTTCTGGGCTATTGCTGTGCTATGCATGGCTCAATGCTTAGTAATCTTCCCTGTGAATATCTGATTCATAAACTTAACGCGTTACGCTCTTTGATAAGTAAATATAAACACTACTTCGCCTCATCTGCACATGGAATCACATAACCCAGACGGGATGTGAACCTCAAACAACTTCCATCCAGAGTCTACCAGCACGCCCCTAGACGCAGGGGCACTCACGGACAAAGGCAGCCAAGATAGTTCGCCTTATCATCAGATGTCACGCTAACCCATCTCGTGTGATAGAAGCCAGCCTAGCGAGTCACCTAAGCGCCTAAGCTCATGCCGCAGATGCAACCCCACATGACAGAGAAGACGCCTGCTTTCACCATGGACCGAGAGATGGCACCAGAAAGCGCAGCTCCGCCCACAGGAGGAGGAGCTCACCCCGTCACCCCTGCACCACTGAGAGCCCGCGTGCAGGTGGAATATATGTCTGTGCACAGAGCGACAGTTCATTCTCAGCAGCTCGCTCCACCACTTCCATTGCTGGAGCTGTGTGCTAACACCAACTTCTTCGTGACCTACCAGACGCTCTTCAAGACCTTCACTAGAAGCCGCCCCCCGAAGAAGTCAACACCTCTTTCCTACACCCGCTACCCTTCTGGTAGTGGTATCCGAGTCCCTTCTGGACAACAAGCCTCGAGGTAGTTACGGTTAGCCAGTATAATAGCTACTTAGCCACATCTGCTTTGTTAGTTCAGACCTAGGTCCTCTTCACTTGGTTTACGTCGGTTTTATTCCGTTACAGTTCTTCGTAAATTAGGAGTTAGTATGGGCCAACGTGTTATTCCTCTCCGAATTAACACGTCTTCTATTAACTCCCGAATACTCATTGCTAAGAGTGACTGTAACTCCAACTTCTGTAGACGTCAGGCCACCAGGGAAGAGCAGGAGACTACGGCATTCCCAAACTATTTTCCGAACCTAGTGTAGGACTGCTGGTTCCCTTAACCGGATGCACGTACGTCGAAACAATACACATTAGACGGCCACCCATACTGTGCACCTGGTGTGCAGTACGGTAGAGACCCAACCATTAGGTCA